>WNGS01161594.1:12388-39928 GCA_020271785.1 Procambarus virginalis | reverse complement strand
TAAGAGTACCCCAACGTCTTCGAGCGAGGGGAACCTTTTCTTCTCAATCCCCCTTTTTTGGTCGCTGAACCAACCCGACTCGTGGACTGACGTTCTTAAGGTTGGGCTTGGGGCGTATACTAACGACACACCCCTAGGGGGGCACGGCACCGATCGGCAATAGCTTCCTGGTGGGTGTACCTGCCTCTAATTGTGGCTCCATTTGGTGGGTATGGGGCACATTTGGATGAATGTCTTTTTTTTTTCGTCTCTATGGCTAGGATTGTTTCTGTTGTACCCTCCCAGGCCTCGTGGGGTGGGCGACGCAAGCCCCGAGTCGGTCTGTATTGTAAGACCAGGCTCTGTAGCCTCTCGGCATTGGGCCCGACCTTGCTCCTCCTTTGGCCATCTTGACTACTCCCCTCGGATCCCCTCCCTCCTCTGTGGTTGGGTCGAGTCCCCAAGCCCCCATTGGTGACTACCCTCATCCCCTGGCGCGGCTTCATCTCTAAGTTTAACGACTGGGCCTTTTAACCCCTCTCTCTTTCAGGGGGTTCTTTCTCCCCGCCGTCCTCGTCACGGCCGCCCTCACTCAATTCCTTCCCGTTCTGATACATATCAAGCCTTGGTTTTTCCCGCTGCTTCATGGGCCAAATAATTTGTTCTCCTCCCTCTTGATTCTGGACCTCTTATGAATTTCTTTCTCCCTCCATCGACATCTCGTTGAATTCGTGGATGCCTCTGTTACCTTTCAACCCCACGCGTCCTTGGTACTCGTGTGTTGCTGCTGCTTCCTCTCAGGATGCTGCATCCCGCTGGGCTTGGCCTTAATCCGCCTGGCGAGACCCCCTTGTTCGGGTCTCGAAGAACGCGCAGTTGAATGCCAGTGTTGGCACTATTCTTTTCCTCGCCCATATTGCGACCAGGTGTTTTCGGGATCTGCGAGATGCCACGACGATATTCGACGATGTCCTTACTGCACATGGGCCATCCGATTCTCCCAAGTGGACACTTTAAACTACTACACGTTTACTCGTCCCCGCGTGGTAGTCGCCGTCAACCACTTCCGGGTTGTGTTGTGAAGATTACCTTTGATGGTAGGACCCTTCCGCCCTCCGTTATCTGCTGGTGCCAGGTGCTCTGTCCAGGAGTACATTCCTCTCCTCGGCTCGTAACAAGTGCTGGAGGTTGGGCATGGTTCCCTCCGCTGCTCTGGGACTGTCTATCTCTGTCCTTTGTGTGGTGGCGAAGGTCACTTTAAGTCAGAGTGACTCTCCCAGGCTCGTTGCCTCAACTGCGGTGAGGCCCATCTACCTTCTCCCTGCGTGTGTCATTACAAGCTTGAGGCAGCCGTCCTCAGCTTGAAGCACCGGGAGCGCTTATCTTTTCCTGAGGCGAGGCGTCAGGTTCGCGGCTCCCGCCTTATGCTAATATCTCTTATGCTCGCGTGTTGCGCTCTTCTTTCTCTCGTCCTTCCCACCATTCCTCAAACTCACAACCGTTTCCGGGCTTTGGACCTGATGCACCCACTGCCTCCTCCTCTGTTCCTTTGAGTTCTGTCCCGAAGGGTCCCCCTCCTGGTCCTCTGTCTGGAGTTCCCCTTCTTTCTACCCGGTCTGTCGTGTCTCCTGTGTCTTCTTCCTCGTCTCCCGATCCTCCTTCCCATCCTTCTCCTCCATCTCTTGACTCTCCCCACTGCCTGTTGGTGCAGCGGATGTCCATCGCTTCTCACGGCCATCATGTGTGCTCTCGTTCGGCTTCTCCTGTTGAGACACTGGAATCCGTTGCCCGGTACGTAGTTGCTGGGACACGGTCTCTTTAAGCCAGAAGCGTAAGCCTGGCTCCTCTCCTTCCTCCTCCCGGTGGGTAAGAAGGCCTCGCTTTCTTCCTCGACCCCTACTACTGGCTCTATTGCTCCTTCCCCTCCCATTTCTGTGGTTGCTCCCCTGTTCCTGCTATGGAGGTTTCTTTGGCCCCTGCTTCCCTTTCAGTTGCTGCCCTTCCTGGTGCACTCCCTCTTTCTACTCCCCTCTTCCTGCTGCTGTCCTTGACTGCTCCTCTCCGTTGTCTCCTCCTCTTCTTCCTCCTCCTCCGGACCCCGCCCACCCACCTCTGGTCTGTTCTCCCGCTTCTTCCTCCGTCTTTGCTCAGTTTACCATGCCCCCTAACCCTGACTTTGCTGACCCTGATCCCGATCCTGATATTCTTTAACGTGTTATGTTGCTCTTTCGCCTTTGTTTCTTCATTGTTTCTGTTGTTGTCCTTTCTCTTCTCGTCGTTGTATATTCTTCAATGGAACGTTCGAGGTTATTACGCCCATTTCCTCGAACTCCAACTTCTGATTTCGCGGTTTTCGCCCCTTTGTGTCTGTCTCCAGGAGCCGATGCTTGGTGCTCGTCCTGGTCGTTTTCGTGGCTATTCCTTTCTCTCCCCCCCTCCAGCCATTGCTGGGGCTCAAATCTTCTGCTCTCTTGATTCGTACTGATGTTCCCTTTGTTCCTTTACTTTTTCTTCGCCTCTCCACTGTTCGGCTGCTCGTATCTTTGTAGGGAAATGGAACACAGTTTGTTCCATTTATCTTCCCCGAGTGTCCCGCTTTCTCTTCCTGATTTGAAAACCTCCTGGACTCCTTGCCGGAGCCTGTGCTCCTGCTGGGTGACTTTAATTGTCGTCACTCTCTTTGGGGTGATGTTCTGACGAATACCCGAGGTCGCCTTCTTGAGCCATTTCTCCTCTCTTCTTCCCTGTCTCTTCTGAATTCTGGTGAGCCCACCCATTTGGACTCTCTCTCGCCCTTTCCTGTCTTGATCTTTCTCTCTGCTCTTCTTCTCTTTACCTAGATTTCACGTGGCAGGTTCTTGATGACCTCCATGGCAGTGATCATTTCCCTATCCTTGTTTCCTTTTCTCTTTTCGCCCTTCCCTTCTTTTCCTAGGTGGCAGTTTGCTAAAGCGGACTGGAACCTCTTTACCCTCAGTGCTGCTCTCTCTGACCTTCCCTTCTGCCTCTCCTCGCGCTCTCCCTTTTTCATGACACTGTCATCGACGCTGCCCTCCGCTCTATTCCTCGCTCTTCCTCTGGGGTCCACGGAAGTGTGTTCCCTGGTGGAATGCGGACTGTGCTCGAGCTGTTCGCTGTAAGCGTGCAGCCTGGAAGAGGCACCGCCGTCGGCAGATACCGATTCTTTTCTTTTCTTTCGGAAAGCGAGTGCGGTGGCCCGTAGGGCCATCCGTGCGGCTAAACGTGATTGTTGGACTTCTTATGTCTCCACAATTACGTCCGAAACTCCCTGCCACAGATCTGGAAGCGTATCCGCAAGATAGCGGGTAAGTTCGTTCCCGATGTTTCCCGGTCCTTCACCTCCGTGGTACTCTTGTGGCGACCCGTTGCAGGTTGCTACTGAACTGGGTTCTCACTTTTCTTCTGTTAGCTCTGGTCTTCATCTTTCCCAATCTTTCCTTCTTCGTAAACCTGCCCTTGAGTCTCGTCCTTTAGATTTCTGCACTCGTCTTCGACTTTCCTATAATGATCCCTTCTCTCTCTCTGAACTTCGTTCTGCCCTGGCCCTCTGCGGTTCTACGGCGGCGAGCTCCGATGGTATTCATTATGAGATGCTTCGCCATCTCCCTCCGTGCACGTCTCAGTATTTACTGAGTCTGTATAATCGGATCTGGGAGTCGTCGTCCGTCCCTGAGGACTGGCTCGATGCCGTTGTCCTCCCTGTTCGCAAACCAGGGTCTCTGGGTACTTCCCCTAAGGACTTTCGCCCTATTGCCCTCACCAGTTGTGTCTGCAAACTCTTTGAACGTATGGTTAACGTTCGTCTGATGTGGTTCCTGGAACACCATCACCTCCTCTCCCCTTCTCAATTTGGTTTCCGCAAGTGCCGCAGCACGACAGATGTCCTGGTGAACTTGGAGGTCTATATTCGTACTGCTTTTGCTGCGAAGACCTTCGTTGTTGCCGTCCTTTTTGACCTGGAAAAGGCTTACGACACCACTTGGCGTTATCATATTCTATCCCAGCTTCATCTTTTGGCCTTCGTGGTCATCTCCCTCTCTTTCTCCGCAGCTTCCTCTCTCGTCGTTCCTTTCGGGTGCGCCTTGGTACCGCTCTCTCTGCCTCTTTTCAGCAATACGAGGGTGTGCCCCAGGGTAGTGTTCTGAGCACTACTCTCTTTCTGGTTGCCCTCAATGGTCTTCTTTCCTCTCTTCCTTCAGGTGTCTTCTCCGCTCTCTATGTCGATGATCTTACCCTTTGCTGTCAGGGTGATGATTCACCTTTCCTTCAGCGCCGGCTTCAACTTGCGATTGATGCCGTGTCGTCTTGGGCCACTGATCATGGCTTTAAGTTCTCTACTTCTAAGACTTGTGCCATGTCTTTTACTCGGAAACGGGTCATTCTTCGTCCCTCTTTGTCACTTTATGGACATCCCATTGAGTACAAAGATTCCGCGAAGCTTTTGGGGTTATTCCTTGACACTCGTTTGTCTTGGTCTCCCCATATCTCTTACCTCCGTGTTGAGTGCTCTAAGGCCCTTACCCTCCTTCGAGTGTTGTCCCATACCTCTTGGGGAGCGGATAGGCGCACTCTCCTTGCTTTGCATTCCTCTCTCGTCCTGTCTAAGCTCGATTATGGTTGCCCTGCTTACTCTTCTGCTTCTCCTTCTGCTCTTCGCCGTCTTGATGCTTTGCACCATACTGGGCTGCGCCTCAGTTCTGGTGCCTTTCGTTCGACTCCCGTCCTTAGCTTGTATGTTGACACTGGCTTCCTATCTCTCCAGGACCGCCGTGATCGCTACTGTCTTCGCTATCTTGCGCGGTCCTTGCAACATCCTTCCTCTCGCCTCTGTCGTGCTTTAACTTTTACCCCTCCTGTAGTTCCTGTTCCTTTTCACCACCTCCCTCTTTCTGTCCGGTTATCTCGCTTACAGGATTCTCTTTCCATTCGAGTTTCTAATGTTTCTCCTCGTGTTGTTCCTTCTTTGCCCCCGTGGAGAGTCCCCCTTCCGCAGTTTTGTACATCCTTGACCCGCGTCACTAAAGCTTTTACCTCTCCTACGGTTCTAAAACGCTTTTTCCTTGAACACTTTTCTTCTCGCTCCCGCTCCGTTTCTGTCTTCACCGATGGGTCTAAGTCTGCGGATGGTGTTGGCTACTCTGTTGTTTTTCCTGATCGCACTTATATGTGTCGCTTACCTCCGGAGACTAGCATCTATACGGCGGAGCTTTACGCTATTCTCTATGCTCTTCGTCTCCTGCTTTCTCGTTGTCAGTCTTCCTTTGTGGTAGTTGTTGACTCTCTTAGTGCCCTCATGGCGCTCGGGTCCTTTAATCCAGTTCATCCAGTAGTTGTCGAGATCCAGCATTGGCTGTTTCTTGTTCACAGTAAGTTTAAGTCGGTTGAGTTTTGTTGGGTTCCTAGCCATATTGGCGTGTCTTTCAATGAGCGTGCGGATGCTGCCGCCAAGGAAGCTGTCCGCTCTTGTCCCATCTCTCGTAAAGGTATTCCATATTCCGACTTTTACCCGGTTATCCATTCCTCCATCCTTACCCGTTGGCAGGCTTCTTGGTCGTCTGTTGCTGGTAACAAACTCCGTACTCTGAAAGGTTGTGTTTCCTCGTGGCCGTCCTCCTATCACCGTAACCGGCGATGGGAAACTGCTCTGGCGAGGTTGCGTATTGGCCATACTCGCTTCACCCATGGTCACTTCATGGAGCGCCGCCCTGCTCCTTATTGTCCTAATTGCATTGTCCCTCTTACGGTCGTGCATGTCCTTCTTGAATGTCCTGACTTCCGGGACGAGCGTGTGTCTTGCTTTCCGACCGCCCCTCGCGGTCACCTGTCCCTCGATAGAATTCTTGGTGACTCTGATACTTTTGATATCGTTCGCCTTATGCGTTTTTGTTCTCGTATTGGCATCCTTGGTGATATTTAGCACCCTTTGATTATTCCGCACATTTGATGGTGCTACATAGCCTTCCCGGTTTGGTGCCTTCTTTTGATAATTACTTACTTACTTGGAGTAGTTTCCTTAGAATATTTTCTGGTATGTCAAGAGGAGTTCAGGCCGGATCACGATACACTCTGTCCGCTATCATCCCGATTGTTTCATCCACAAGTATATTGGTAAACAGTGATTCTACGTCCAACGAGGCTCTTATCCCTGTGGCCTGTGTTCCCCTCAGTAAGTCAACAAATTCCTTTGGAGACTTCAGGCTGAAGGTGCAAGGGACATAAGGAGTCAGCATGCCATTGAGTCGCTTCGCCAGTCTTTACGTGGGTGTGGGTATCTGGCTAATGATTGGCCAAAGTGGGTTTCCATGCTTATGTGTCTTGACATTTCCATACGCATATCCAGGTTTATATTTCCCAATAATCTTTGGCAGGTGGAGTCCGGATTTCTTGGCGTTCACAGTTTCGATCAATTTGTTGACCTTTGCCTTCAATTTGGCTGTAGTGTCCTTCGTTACCCTTTGGAATTTAGTTTCGTCAGAGAGAATGAGGTTCATTTTCGCCAGATATTCGTCTTTTTTAAGAATGACGTATATTGGCGACTTGTCACCTCTTCTGACGACTATCTCCTTGTTCTCACGAAGGCTCTTAGCTGCCGAAGTCCCCTCTTCCTTCCCACCATGCCCCACTTCCCTGTCCCATTGTCCTCCCCACCATTCTCCATTCCCCCATCCCCTCGTCCCCACCACACCACACTCCCCCGTCCCCTTGTCCTTTCCCACCATTACCCTCTCCCTTGTCCACTCGCCCTCCCCATCATCTCTCACTTCCATCCCCTTGTCATCCCCAACATTCCCCCACTCCCTTTCAAATGCCTATCCAAATGGTCTGATGTTACCATCAGAAAATTGGGAACATCCAGTGTTCTGATGTTATAAGGAGATAAGGAGCATAAGAATTCCGGAAGGAGGGATAAGGATTCCGTAAACTCCAAGGGAGCCCCATGTACACTGACGTAAGTAAGTGCACAACTTCTATCAGATAGGGTCACAGTGCCCGCACCATCCGGCAGGGGTAAAGTCCGCCCCTCGTATCGCCGGAGAAAATCTCGATACGCCACCTCCTCTGTGAACTTCACAATCGCCCTACAGGCCGTTACCAACTCGACCCCATAAATCTCAAACACAGGGACAGAGAGCATATCACAAGCCAGCAATATCCGGGTAACCGGCCCGCACAGAGAACTCTAGTCCCACAGGCTGAGCCCGGACGACAGGGGGTAGAGGGACCCCCATCATAACGCCACGTCAGCACAGGTGGGCAGAAACACACCCGCCCACAACCGGCCGAACTGGCAAACAACACCAACTGCCGGAGCGCCGAGTCAACACGTCTTACCCCCACCGAAGCTAGGGCCAGACCAACCACTTTGTTCAGTTAGTGTCATTAGTCAGTCAGAGACGACGGGATAAGGCTACCGTGGGACCATCAGGGTGTTGATTAGCTGCTCTTGAATGTGCCTGTCATTCTCTAGTCTGTCACTGGAGTGACAGTAAAGTAACGTAAATTCTTTGTTGTAGTAGTTTTAGTTTGGTTTTGTGAATAAATTGTATGTTATTGAAAACGGTCGTTTACGTCATGCCTTCCAATATTACTGCCCCACATTTCATGTTCTGCAACGCTTTGCCTGCTTATGTTCATATCAAGTCTGTATCTAAAGCTCGAGTCCATTGCACAGCACCACACTTCTATAAATACGAAGTGAGAATCTGTCGGCTATCCTTCATTAGTTTGTCAACTAGGAGGAGCCAGCGACCTAAGTGACAGGTGTTACCCGGGTGGTTTCGCCTGGCGGTTTGCTCCCGCGGTCCTATGATCTTAGGCTTTAAGATTAAATATCTGCCACTAGCAGCTCTTGTTGTTTAAGGTCTGCCTCTCTTGCGAGGTAGTTACGATTAAAGTAACATTAATAGTAATTAATTCTTTTGATAATTGTCAAAGAAGAAAAAATCTCACAAATAGATAGATAGATAGATAGATAGATAGAACGAGAGAAGGTCAATTAACAGATATTCAATGAACCATGCAGAGACATAAAGACAAATAGACAGTCAGAAAGAAGGATGTGTTGACCTAAGATGGTAAGCAGTATATATATATGTGTTTCCATATATTATCATTATTTCTCATATTTTTTTTATTTTGGAAGGATGGCGGGTACCCCATCCAGTTTTTAACAGTAAATTGATTATTTGGGAATTATTTGACTTAACAGCACTAAACATATGCTTAAGTCACAGACTACTATGAGAAAAAAAGAAGAGAAAAATATGTAAATTGGAACAATAACGGCGTTTTCTCAATAGTCAAAGAAAACAAATCCGAGAATTACTTAAGTACTCCACTTTCTCATTCAAGAACGACAAGAAAGATTATGTAGAGAAATATAGGCGATGGAACTACAGTTGTAAGAATCATATAAAATCCAGGAGACAAAGCGAGCAAATTGAAATAAGTGAAAACGAGTTGAACCAAACTATTTATTCTTCTATCCAAAATAAAGAACAAAACCTGCATCTAGAGTTGGGCCCATAAGCAGAGAAAATTGAGTTTTCACTGATTACAAGAAAGAAAAAGAAATTAATTAAATACTGAGGATACAGTAAGACTGTTTGAACTCAGTGAACCATTAAACACACTAATGATCAACAACCCAAACGACTTCTTCATGAACTCATACATCAGATGTCTCCCTAACCCTGAGATGCTGGACTTTGAAGTAACCATAGACAGCATGCTCATGCACAACGTCGCAGGCTCAAATTTCTGGAATTCCATATACACTTTAGAATTAAAAAAAAACTATCAAATACCCTTAATATTATTTGGAGACGAAGCCTAGATCCAGGTGTTTTCCCCGTTACACTTAAACAACAGAGATCGTGCCACTCCACAAAGTGGTGATAAAGGAGACAAAAAGTTATAGACAACATCACACTACACCTCCAACATCACACACCATAAAAATCTTCGATAGAATGATCAGAAGAAAATAAACTCACAGAGTCACAACATCTACATAACCCTGGACAACACGAGTTCAGAACAGGTCGTGCCTGCCTCTCACAACTGCTACACCACTAAACCTGGCTTTACATGCCATGGAGGACAAGCAAACGCTGATTTAATATATACAGTCTTTGTAAAAACTTTCGACAAATGTGAAACACTTTCGACAATTGCGTTTTTGCACACAAAAATAATTATTGGCATGGTAGGAAAATGGATATCAAATTTCCTAACGAACAAAACCCAAAGAGTTATAGTTAGCAAAGTAAAATTATGATCTTCCACCATGAAAAGCTTCATCCCACAGACTACTATGATTCCTCCAGTACGTTTCCTCATTCTCATTTCGGACACAAACTGCAGTGTCGTAGTTCTGTAATTTGTTTTATTTACCAATAGAGAAAATTCCGTTTTCGTTCCAATTTGCATTTTTTTCGTTTTATTCTTAGCATGTGACTTGAGCATATGTCTAGTGCTGATGTGTCTGTTCTCTTGAGGCATTGACGAAGAATTTAAGTGTCTAGCTGTTTTAGTCAGCTACTTTATGTGAGGGCATGGGTTTATTAGTTCCCAGTTAGTTAGTTTATTATTAAACGTGTGCTTGCAGAATTCCGCCTTTTGGATTTGTGACTGGCTGTTCAGGCTTATTGTTCGCACTTGTCTGACCTTCAATTAGGTTGTGATCTGAGTAACATTTGTAATTATATTCCGTATCAGTTCATTATCTATTCCGAAAATAAGGTCTAGGGTATTTTCTATCTGATTGGTTCTTCTGTTTGTTGGTTAAAGGTAAATGTGTCACATAATCCTGGAACTCACTATGATTCCATTCACCTGGGCTCTAGGAGACTCGATCCACGGACCTCGTGTGTGTGAGCCCGAAGCTCACTATGATATTACGGTATTTGTCACATTTTTTCCAGTTTAAGTGCCTTAAGTTGTGGCCAGCAAGCAAGATGATGTTTGGGATTAGGTTTCTAAGCTTTTGTTAGCGGTATTTTACTTGCATTAGTTGGTCCTCAAACTGCTAAGATCTTGCATCTGGTGACTAGTATACAAAGACGACAAAAACTACATTTGGAACTTCTATCTTGATTATCAGCATTTAATTCAAGCACTGACTGACGCCTTAAAATGTTAAAACTGAAATTCAATCTGATAATAAATCAGGAAATATTGTGAATATACTTGCATAGCCTTGACTTTGATGAGGTCCTTGGTGCGGTCGACAATGGTAAAAAAGCCTTCCTCATCACAACTGCCGATATCCCCAGAGTGGAGCCACCCTTCACTGTCAATGGTCGCTGATGTGGCGTCGGGTTTACGGTAATACCCAGTCATCATCTGTGAGAGAGGAATGAAGACTTTTTAATTCTGGTTGTAATTAGTTTAGAGCTGTTATCAAATATTTAACTTATTTCAATTAATTATTTCTATATGATTGTATGACATTAAAATTACTCCTTTGCAGATTAACATGTCATTCTGTATGTCTATTTCTTTGTCTGTCTGAGGATGGCGACCAGACACTTGGCTCCAGCCCCGCCACCTTTGCAGGGGGTGGGGGTCTGGAGTACGGGACTGTTATAGGCTGGTTGGGGACAGTAATATTGGTCCTATTAAGAGTGGGAGGGGGGATGGGAGAGGTCAGACATAATAGTTATCATCTACAAAGTCAGTGGTATGTGACTGGCAAACACCCTAGATTTCTTGACTCGAATATTATGAACATAAATTGTGAATTATATTTTCTGAGAGAGAGAGAGAGAGGCGAAGGTGAGGGAAGTAATGATAGGGGTATGTTGGGGAGAAGGAAAGAGAGAGAGAGAAGAAGAGATAAGAACGGGAGAGGGGGGGGTGAGAGTTGTAGATAATACGGGAGAACTGAGAGATTCAATAAGATTGACAGAAAGGGGGAGAATGGGAGATTGGAAGAGAAGTGTGAGAGGGGGATGTTAGGGGGAAACGTAGGGAGAGGGTGGAAGAGAGAGGGGGCTATAGGGAAAGAGGGGAAAATAGAGGGGAAGGGGTTAAGGGAAAATAGAGGGGTAGGGGTGAGGGGAAAAGAGAGGGATAGAGGTGAGGGGAAAAAGGGGTAGGGGTGAGTGGGAGAGAGGATTAGAGAAGAAGAGATAAGAGGGGGAGTTAATTTGGAGAGAGATGGGAGGGGCGACATGGCAGGGGAGAGAGACCCGGGGGCAGCCGGATGCCTCCTCTAGTGTGCAGCCTCAGTCGCTTGGCAACCCTCACCCAAACTTGCAGGGAAAATGGCTTGGGGTAAAGGACGGACATAGGCTGGTCAGGGTAGATATAAATTAAAGGCTTTAAGAAATATCAGCCTGTAAACTTGCCTGTATCAGACTATCAGCCTGTTACTAGAGTGGAAAGATATGGGGACTGATCAGACTCACAAATCTGGAAACCCATTCCGACCAATCATCAGCCAGATACCTACGCCCACACATACACGGTCAGACTGGCTAAGTGATTTAATTCTTTCTTAACTCCATACTTGCAACGTGCCTAGCCTTAAACCTCAAAAGTAATTTGTGGACTTTTTACAGGGATCATGGACATCGGGAGGAGTGTCTCCTGGTATTAAGTCACCGTTCACCAATGTCCTAGTGGATGAAACTGTTGAAATGGTGATGAACAGAGTTTATCGGATTCCAGCTTGTACTTCCCGTGACATCCCAGAAGGCACACTTAGTTAGTTACCCGAAACATGTACTAAAGAGGCACCCTTCCTGAGTCCTGATGGGCGCATGTATAAACAAGTAGATGGCATCATTATGGGTTATCCCCCATGGTGTCCTATTTGATAATTTGATAATTTGAGTTCTATCGCACAGAAAGTCCATGATGACATGAGCCTAAACCTGTGTGTCTACTGTAGATACGTAAATGACATATTCCTGGAGGTACTTGATATTGAGCATTTGTTTCAACTTAAGGATGCATTCTAGCCAAGCTCAGTGAGTTGACACCAGTAATCAATATCCAGAAGAATTCCACTTCAATCATACAGATTTTTTATGGTCCTGCATTGATCCAGAGAGAAGATGACAGACCTGGTGGACAACTAGACGAGTCAGACAACAATCACCTCACCCTATTCTTTTGTGCTCCCTACGATTTAGGGGGTTAGGTGAATCATAAAGTAAGGTGTACCCACACTTTAAAATGTCTAGATTTCTCCTTGTAAGCTCAGTATACCTGTATCAGTTGAAAAGAGTGTATGATGGAAAATTTCACTTACCATATATATATTTTACTTTAGAATCATATCTACTGATGATTTAAGGATCATCAGTATCTTCATCAGCCTCCTACATGACCATTTGGTCAAGTACACTATTGAGCTCAATATCTATATAACATTGTACATATGATCACAAGAATCTAGAAGCTTCCTGAATATCAAAACATGTTGCTGGAACCGAAATAATAGCTTCCAGTGATGTAATTTCAAAATCCTAATAAAGTACACAAGGTATTATAAAGTACTGTTAATGATCTTTAAATCCACTACGTGTTTATCTTGTGATATAACGTTATCACAATAATCAGTCTAAATAAAGAACATAATCATTTTATAATCATTACCGGCACCTCCACTGAGGAGGGGACGCCATCAGTAGACGCCAGGGAGGTGGGGGGAGAATCGTCCAGTACCTGACCAGGTCTGGTGTTTACATCCAAGGAGTGCAGACGGGTGAAGAGCTCGAGACATTTTTCAGCTAGATATTTACACACAAA
Source organism: Procambarus virginalis (assembly GCA_020271785.1). NCBI lineage: Eukaryota > Metazoa > Arthropoda > Malacostraca > Decapoda > Cambaridae > Procambarus > Procambarus virginalis. The sequence goes on along the minus strand of WNGS01161594.1, from coordinate 27,166 downwards.
CTAATTAGAATCTTCAGAAAAGCTCCCTGAATGCTGGAAGAGTTTCTGAATTGTATATAGGGAGGAATTCCTGGTACAATTTTCCAGAATAAGAGTTCGGAGGTCCACCAACTAGTGAGGGCCCACCACCACCTCATCTACCAAGTGAGACGCAACAACGTGCACTTCATATCTGATCAAGCTATTCAAATCATTTACAGCAATGCTGTGTCATCAAAATCCTTATCATCAAGTTGTTAAACCATCATCAAAATACAAAGTCTGGTCTCAGCAAGAGAGACATCATCTGGCTACTGTCAGATAAACTCCGGTTCTCAATTCAGGATAAGTTATTATTGTTTTAGAGCTTAAATTGGCCAATTGAATGTAAAGACATTAATATGCATCCTTATATAAATTGAGAGTCGTTAGGCAGCGAGACAACGCCTCATTACCTAGTATGTTCTCACCTAATCTTTTCAGTGATTGAATTTCTTATATTGCTGAATCCATCATATAATCATTTGTTTTGCAATGAAGGGACTAGATCAGCCTTAAGGACTCTCCCTGCTACAGTCCATTACTAGTATCAAGGACACTGAGGACTGGCCTTACAACCCAGCATAGAAACCTTGCATTCAGCTAAGAGCATATTTTTGTGTTCCCAAATTTCCTATTTCCACACTTTCTCCATTTTCCCTCTCTTGGCCACATATATGCCTTGACACCTTCGCCCTCTCTTCCCATTAACATGGGGAAGGGGGGGACTCTCACCCCCCTTCTTTCAGAAAATGTATTATTAAGAAGCACTGAAATAACTGTATGGGTCTCTGAGAAAAAATATTGCTACAATCACCAAAAACTTTGATGGAAACACTCTACATATTTCACACGTTACTCCATGAAAATTACATGGGGGTCTTTATAATCGTTAATATTTCCTGAAGCATTTAGCTTAGGCTGACCCCGCCCAGTCAAAGCCCATCCCATACCCTCCAGACATTCCCCCTGCAAAGTAGAAGTGAAAAATATAGAGAAAACAACATCTGTGAACTAATACCGCTGGAGTTTTAATGCAGATCTCTCCGTTGTGATTTGGGGGCAAGGTCTGGCCAGTGAGTGTGTCCACCACCTTGGCTGACACTCCGGGCAGCAGGTGTCCGCACGTCCCTATGCGCTCCCGACCTTTCATGGTCACGTGCGTGACGAGAGCCTCTGTTAACCCATAAACTGGTGGAGAACACAACATGTAAGTAATCTGCATACACAGATATTTAAAGGAAATGTAACTAATTTTTTAAGACACACTTGATAATACTAGTCCTAAAAATAATCAAATTTCCCATTTCCCCTGCCAATAAAGGCAACGTAAAGCATTTAATATTAGTGCTTGGAGTTTCTCAGGCCTAGAAATAGGGACAGGAGGGACTGATTATATTAAATTTCCAAGCATTCTCTTCATTTAATGCAAAATTAAACAGACTACAAAAGCCATTTAATATAAACATTTTGATAATATACATCGAAATAAAGTTATCATCTAACAACCGTAAACTAATGAACGAAAGTGTGAACCAAATAACCACAAAGAGTGTTAATTTGTCGAAAGGCGAGTTTTACAACAAGAGGACGAAGGGTATTAGTGAGATTTTTGAGTTCAGATATGAAGGGAACAGTGTTACTAGTGATAGAAACAAGTTAGGATGAAAGATTACGTTTAGCTTATGAATAGGCACAGTTGAGAAAATGTAAGGGGGGTATGCAAAGCGAGAGAAAAACTTGTAAATAAAAAAAAATCAGAATAAAAAACTGAGAGTCGCTGATGCGTAGAGCGCGGAGGAAGAGAGAAGAGAACACTTTTTTAACAGAAGGAGGATGGAGATCACGAGTTTGCAGCCGTCGCGGCCGGACGTCACTGACTGCTCCTCACCTCGGCGAGCTGCTAAGTGGCACTTAGCAGTACTTCCTTCGACCCTACCCTGGAGGGTGGCTGTATCGCCTCGACTTAGCCTTCGGCTGGTACTCGCCACGAGATACCTGAACATCATGGTGAAGGCTACTTTCCTGAACGACGATGCGTTCAGGAAGGACTGGACTACTGGAAGCCGTTACCAACGTCACGCCAGTCGACTTACGCCAGGAGGGAGAGGGAGTTGCTCTCTTCTACTCCCAGGATGACAACATCGACCATATGGCTTTGGATTCCACCAGGAAAGCTATGCAAAAAGGGCAAATAAGCATTACATTCTATCGACACTTTCTTGCTGATCGAATAATGACCGTCAGAAGAGCCAGCACTTGGATCACCGACAACGCAACCGAAGACATCTTTGAAAGCTTCACAGTCGAAAACCCCTCCATGGAACCATCCACACTACGTGTCATTTACTAACAGCCGCCTAACCTTGAAACTGGCCTTCATCTTGGTAGCTGCAGCGGACCTCGCCTGCTCACAGGGAGTTTTGGAGTCAAGATTCCACCGGTACAAATCAAGAAATAACGCTTCTGTAACCTCAAGCAGTGCTTCAAGTGCTATCAGTATTCACACACCACCAATAAGTGCAAGGAACAGAGCATTAAGTGTAGCGCAGATCACCTTTACTTCGTCTGCCAGGCTGACTGCGAACGTTGTCTCCTCAGTGATGGTCATCACATTGCTATCTCCCATCGTTGCTCTCGCTGACAGGAAGAAATACGGAAAGTTGAAGCACCCACCACTCGCCGAGCGCCGAGCTAGACTCGACCTGATATTCACCTTGAATGAGTCATATTAAAGGTAGTCAAATATGAAGCCCCCCTAATGGGAATGATCAATCACAGCGTATTGATATTTGAGTATCTGGTGAATGTAGGGATAATGAATCTCAGGAAAAGATCGGAAAGGAAAAGGCTAAATTACAGAAGAGGAAAATATGACGAGATAAGGAACTTCCTAGTGGGAATCCCATGGGAAACAGAACTCAGAAAAAAGACTGAACATCATATGATGGATTATGTCACAAGTATCAGGATGTTGCAAACAGGTTTATCCTTGGTGTCAAACAAAAAAAATTGAAAAGCAACAGAATAATCCATGGTTCAGTCAGGAATGTAAGGTTGCGAAGCAATCGAATACAAGAACATGGAGAAACTACAGGAATAACAGAACACCAGAGAGCAGGGAAAGATACCTGAGGGCCAGGAATGAGTACCTCGGAGTGAGGAGAGAAACTGAGAGACAGTATGGAAATTATGAAAATGACATCACAAGTAAAGCCAAGACCCAACCAAAACTGCTCCACAGCCACATCTGGAGGAAAACAACAGTGAAGGAAGAAGTAATGACACTGAGAAAAGGTGAGAACAGATACACAGAAAATGATAAGGACGCATGTGAAGAACTCAACAAGATGTTCCAGCAGATCTTCACAAAAGAGAAAGGAGAAGCCCCTATACTAAGAGAGGAGGCAACAAACTAACCTACCTTGGAGGAATTTGAGTTCACTAGTGATGACGTCAAAAGGAATCTGTTGGAGCTAAATGTAACAAAGGCTGTTGGGCCTGACAGAATCGTCCCATGGATTCTAAAAGAGGGTGCAGAAGCACTAAGTGTGCCTCTCTCTCTATGGTGTACAACAAGTTACGGAAACAGGAGACCTACTGGAAAGCTGGAAGACAGCTAATGTAGTCCCAATATGTCAATAATGGGTGACAGGAAAAAGGCACTGAACTACAGACCAGTTTCCCTAATTTGCGTACTATGCAAGATGATGGAGAAGATCCTGCGGAAAAGCCTCATAGAAAATCTGGAGGGAAAGAGTTTTGTAACACACCAACAGCATGGGTTCAGGGATGATAAATCGTGCCTCACAGTCTTAATAGAATTTTATGACCAAACAACAAAAAATAGGCAAGAAAAAGAAGGGTGGGCAGAGTGCATTTTCTTGGACTGTCAGAAAGCCTCTGACACAGTACCACATAAAAGGTTGTTTCAAAAGTTGGAGAAACAGGCAGGAGTTAAAGGTAAGATGCTTCTCTGGATAAGGGAGTATCTAAGCAAGAGGAAACGGTGAGTAACTGTGACGGGGGAGGCATCAGAGTGGCGAGATGTCACCAGTGGTGTCCCACAGGGCTCTGTACTTGGACCCATCCTGTTTTGATATATGTAAATGATCTTCCAGAGGGTATAGACTCATTCCTCTCAATGTTTGCTGATGATGCAAAAATTATGAGAAGAATAAAGACAGATGAAGATAGATAGATAGAGACTGCAGGATGATCTGAACAAACTGGTGGAATGGTCTAGAAATTGACTACCAAAGTTTAAATGTGAAAAGTGTAACGAAATGAAATTATCTGAAGGGACCAGGAGGCTGAAGACAAGGAATCGTTTGGGAAGTGAAATCCAGCAAGAGTCAAACAGAGAGAATGATCTGGGTTTGATATAACACCGAACCTGTCCCCAGAAGCTCAAATCAATAGGATATCATCAGTGACATATGCTAGATTGGCCAACATAAGAAGTGTCTTTAGTAACTTGTGTAAGGAATCGTTCAGGACCACTTACCACTTATGTCAGACTAATCCTGGAGTATGCAGCTCCAGCCTACAGTCCCTACCTAGTTAAACACAAGGCAATGTTAGAGAAGATTCAGAGGTATACCACCAAACTATTCCCAGAACTGAGAGGTAGGAGCTATGAGGTACGGCAATGGGAGCTAAACCTCACGTCCCTGATAGACAGAAGAGTAAGGGGATACATGAGCATCGCCTACAAAATTCTCAGGAGAATTGATAGGGTGGACAAAGACAAGCTATTTAGCATAGATGGACACGATCAAGAGGACACAGGTGGAAACTTAGTACCTAAATGAGCCACAGAGACATTAGTGTCAGGGGTTGTTAACAAATGTAATATGTATTAGGCAAGGGATGTGGTGGAGGCAGACTCCATACACAGTTTCAAATGTAGATATGATAGAGCCCGGGTTGATGGGGTTCTGGGAGTTCTTCTACTCCCCAAGCCCGCCCGAGGCCAGCCTTGACTTGTGAGAGTTTGGTCCACCAGGCTGTTGCTTGGAGCGGCCCGCAGACCCACATACCCACCACAGCCCGGTTGGTTCGGCACTCCTTGAAGGAAACAATCTAATTTCCTCTTGAAGATGTCCACGGTTGTTCCTGCAATATTTCTGATGCTCGCTGGGAAGGGTTTAAAGCCCAGTAGGCTCCAGAATCTGTACACCAGTTGACTGACGCTTGAGAGGGGGACCAAAGAACTAAAGCTCAACTCCCACAAGCAAAGCTAGGTGAGTACAACTAGGTGAGTACCGTCGTTTCCCAGAGCTCCCAGGAGGAGAAGCCACCGCACAACCCAGCCAATGGGCCCAGCTCCCATCCTGCCAGACACTCACCGACCCATCCACCGCCACCATTTCATCTACCATCGGCCAATCACCGACTTCGCAACGGCAGATGCCGGCTCTCAACCCACTGTACGCTTTATCTACTGTGGCTAATAAGATTAGCGGCCTCAACTACAAGGAATTCGTGAGGATTCCTAACCATCTCTTTACTGCAAACGGAACCCCCGACTTTCACCTTTCAAAGGAAGTGTTTACCACTTCTACTCCAGTTGCAAGTTCTACTCTGACTCCTGACACAGACATCACTGTCAATGCTGGCTCCTGGGTTAGCGAAAAGTAAGCCTTGGTCTCTTCCTAAACCCTTCCTAGTGTGAAGTAGTCTCGTCCTACCCAGACATCATAGCTAGCATAAGATCCATCTTGCTCGGAGCCCACGTCATTATAGCTGTGAACAGCACACTCCCTGGAGCCCCCCCCCCCTGGGTCTAATGCCATTGAGGAGATCCTCGATAAAAAATCACAGACCTCAGGTGGATGGATGACAGGATAGGTGACATCTATGCTCACGATGCTTTTTATCTCCTCACTATAAGTCTATCCATTCTGAGGCTAACCTACTCTCTGAGGTGCAACGAGTTTGAAGAGTATGACTTTTTACTGAAGACAATGCTAGAAAAGGTTGTTTTTCAGGCGAGCTTGAAATAATAAATATATATAATATATATATATATATATATATATATATATATATATATATATATATATATATATATATATATATATATATGACAGTGTCAGACCACGGAGGAAAATTGAAACAGGAATTTCCTTAAGTACTTTCGTATATTAATACATCTTCAGAAGGAGGGTTTTACAGGTCGAGTACCGGACATAAATAGGCAGGAGAGAATGGTGGAGTGAGGTGAGGTACAATACGTGGACACTGCAGAGGGCCTATTGGCCCATCCGATGCAGCAACCACACACAGGCCCACACATGGATAAATTATAGCATAAAATAGTAAATATTTACAATGAGTTAGTGAGACAAATGTGTTCAATGATCCTACTTAAATCGCCCTTTATTGATCTATTAAAAATGNCACAGACGATGTACAGGTGGATCAGACTCATTATCTTCAGATATTTCTCTGAAATGTAGGGTGACTGTTCCAAGCCTAGTCACGCCACTATTGAATTGTTAGCTTGTTGGTTGGTGACGCTGGGTTTTGTTGAAAAAGCACCGGTCCAGTAAGCAACTTGCCTCCAGCAGATGACAACAAATTCATTCCATGTTGTCTGGTGCATCCAGTTATAAATTTATAATAATGGTCAGCGCCTATAAGTATACCAACATCTGTGAGGCAGTCAGAATTTATTTTGTGATCTGCTAGCCTCATGCGGTTTCGTCTGAGATATCTCGCAGTGCGAGCTAGTCCTGTGACCTGCAGGTCTGAAGGAAGTTTATCTACTACTACCGCTTGTTATTGGACTAGTGGAAGATCCAAGTCTCACTAACACCTTGACTACTTGGTATTCACGAGGTCCACTATTAGTCAAGAACCCAGAAATATTCAGTCTCACACTTTTGGCAGGTTTTAATTTTAACTGCTCAACTAATTGTTGTGTGATGAAGGTTTTCTGTGATCCTTGATCAAAGAGACCTCTAGTGTTAACTCTAGATTTCCTGTCAATTAGTTTGAGTTGAGCTGTAGGCAGAGTGGTATTATTGCTTGACTCAGTAGCAAGTACATTTATTTCTTGATGTACCTTGCAATATTGTACTGAGGTAGAATTCATAGAATCCTCCCTAGGTGTCACAGATTGTGTAGAAGTTTTTCTACATAAGGCATAATGATGTACACCTTTGTGGCATCTACTGCATAACCGTAGCTGCACAACACATTTACTGGGATCATGAGAACCCATGTACTTCGTGCATCTGTGTAATTCTTGGAGTTGTTTAATGCTGGTATTAAAGTTAGGATAAACAGTGCATTTGTAGGTGAAATGTTCTTGATCACAGAACAGACACCTTCTCTCTCTGGCTGGGTTTGTCCTTTTAGTAGACACATCAGTTGCAGTGTCAGAGGGAGATACAGTATAAATACCTACACTACCACTCCCTTTTCCAGTGGATGGAGTAGGCTTAGGCTTTAAGTTATTGGACTTATTCAAAGTCGATTTGGTTTTGACTGAGTTGTCAATGTTAGGTGGTTTAGACTCAGGTTTAATCTTATCATGAGTCTTCAACCTGTTAACCGTTATTCTCAGCCCCTCGAATATTTGCTCGAGAGTGAGAAACTCGGTTTTATAGTGTGAGCAGATTTCTGCTAAGATATTTCGAGGTAATTTCCTCTGCAAAAGTAACTTGATTGACCATTCTGAAGCTGGTACATCAACTTTAGTACCTAAGGCCTTCACTAGAGACTCTACTTCTAGCCTGAAGCTTTGAAGTGAGTCTGGTCTGTTACTTGGTGCATTCAGATCCAGCAACTGGTAATAAAGTTTAGCTATAGTCAACTCCTTGTTGCAATAATTCAACTTCAGTAGTTTTATAGCTTCCTCATAATTACTCTCAGTGAGAGCTAGGTTATTTATGACCTTTTTAGCCTCCCCTTTGAGAAGACTAGTCAGGTATGAGAATTTAGAAACTGGGACAAGAGAAGACCTGTTATGGATATGAACTTCAAATGAAGTCCAAAATGTGTCCCAATTTTCTTCATCCAGCCCTGCAAATGTAGGTAAGTCTAAAGTAGGTAGACGAACCTCAGGAAATTGATTACTGGATTGAGACATAGTAGTATTTGTATTGGATTGATGTTTTACTATATTGGATAGTACATCAAGTTCATCTTGAGTCTCATCTTCATACTGTGAAATATCTGCTATAATTTGATCTATTTCCTCAGGATCAGTTGCAGTTGCATTCAGTGAGTCGAGATAAGACTGGCTTGTAGATCTAACTTGATCAAATTTAAGATTAGCTACTCTCACTGATGTTTCTAGTAGATAGTAATCAATGGGAGTTGCTTTAGACAAGCTATCAGACTTATTAATTAATCTAGTTAACCTTTGAGGACAATATAGGTTCTCCTTAATTGTTCAGGAGTAGCCATGTTAGCTTTAAGTCCAAATTTCATAGGACTTGAATGAGTATTACTAATGAAGCTTGGGTACTTGTTCATTAGTTGATAAGTAATATTGAGTATAGCCTAAATTAATTCTGGCTAAATTAAACTCTACTTCACTTGAGGTTAAATGTCCTACCTAACAATAAGTAGCTAAAGATTTTGAGTGGTGCTTGCATGTCACCATTAACTTTCGTCCGGCTAGCTCTTCCTTATCACCATTATATGTAATGGTGATCATTCAGCAGCACTCAAAATCACACACAAAAATAATGAGTACACAAATAATTAATATGGATACACTCTAATCAGAGTTACTATAATGTTTGAATCCCACCCTTGGTAGGGTCAGCACAAAAATGTATAATATATGCACTACTAACTAGTACAAGACTAGTTGTAAGAATTTCTACCTAAGAAACTACAAATTTATTTAGTCTGTATTTGTGTCAAATTCAGCACAATCACAGCCTAAATTCCTACCTAAGAGGTTGGCATGGATTAATTTGTGGTGCAATAATGTGAATATAGTTGCTTTATACATGAGGAATAAGCACGAAAAATTGGTGTGTAGCCGGTTCATTAAGGACCAAAATGTTGTTTTGGTCTCTGAGAACCGATATAGTTTAATATTAATTGGTATCCGGTTCGTTAAGGACCAAAATTTTGGGTATCTGGGGCTTGAACTCATATACTAAATTAATTGATTATTGTATTTAAATAAATCGAAGGACCACCCACTTTTGAGAAAAGAGGGAAAACGAATAATAGTGATCATTAGAATGACACTAGAGAACCAGTGTCTATGGAAACTAATTCAATGAATAATCACTTGAAAATAATGAAGACTGTATTATTAATTAAAGTCAAAGCCTCAAATATCAACATTGGGGGGTTATTTCTAGAAGTTCATATATATCTAGGAACCAGTGTGGTTCGTCACTAGTTCATTGTTGAGTTAATAACATGATAAATCTAAACTACAATAGATTCAAAGATATGATAACTCAAATTATGAATATTTAAGATTATGAATTACTGAGCAACAGTCAGAGTAAAAACACATTAATTATCAAATCATAAATTCTGGCAATAATTATATACTGTAAAGATCTTATATGAATTATCTAAGAATTAATAATCATGTTAAATAAATTTGTACGAAAAATGTCTTAGCTTTAAAATGATTTCTGTAACATCATTTCGTCATTCGTCCTCATGATCACAGGATCTCCACAAAGAAAGAACTCGAGGTGAATAACATGATGGATGAGAAACAACTTGCTGGCTCCACGTATACACGCTGCAATCAAGAGAATTAAAGTAGCATTTGATTAGGCTATGAATTATTTCAAGTATTCATGAAACTGAGAAAAATAAAGAATTTTACTAGCGTTGTGTGGTTGTTGGTTACACATCCTAACGACAGACTACTCATAAATATACAATCTCGAGTGATGCATCACACCAGAAATATATACTTAATTAACATGAGCGTATTAAATACTGAAGTCTGCCGAGATCGCGTCAGCCGATCCCAAGCGTTCACTGCTGTGCACACGTAATTACGGGTCGTGGCTTCAATTGTTGACGCGTTATTAACTGGCTGGGCACTAGAGAACACGTGGATAAGTAATTGTTACTTGTTAACTGGGTATCAACGTAATTCTTGTTGATAAGAACTTACCAGTCACCACCATGCGTCTCACCACTCTTCACGATAGGGCTGCCTCGTGTGTAATGGCGTCTGCCTCCTCCCTCAACCCGTCTCCACATTCACCACAGAAATTATTAATCACGAATTATTCTTTTCCACGCAATTATGGATGAAATGCATTAATAGGAACTGGGTTGCAATTATAGGGATTTAATAATTATCATATTCTCGATAAATGATCTCAAACGAGAAATGGAGATGATATTTATACTCTCCATAGCATTCGCACGTAATGTTGCTACTTAATTTCATGAGAATTCTAGCACTAATACGCAGATGAAATGGGAATGATTTATTATAATACAATAGTAGTTTATTAGTGTTGGAAATTTCCAACATTTACGAACGCATCACTTCACCGGTCGGGGGTGTATGAACCGAGCCGGGTGTCGTGCAAGAGGTTATGAAAAACGCGCCAAGCCATCCGTGTACGAACGCCACCTTGATAGGCTATACTAGTTAGCCTAACGGCCATGACCGGGGTCTGTGTATGGTTCCCCTACAAGCAAGGGGCCTGTGTATGGTAGGACAGTTGGGTGTATGGATGTGAGCTGGTGGTGTAAATGAGAGCAAATACCTTGTGTGTGTTCTGGTGATAATTCTCCTAGCCTGAATTCGAGGTCAGGTGTTCCGTCCCATTGTCCACCAAGCACCTGGAGGGGGAGGAGAAGTGCGGGGGCGTGAGATTTTCACCCTTATTGAAATTTTTGTCAGTCTCAAAGGATTTAGTCTGTGTAGACAGGTGTCCTTGTATGTGTGTGGGGCTGTACACACTGGAACAGAATATACATAGATAAGCCAATGACTGTGAGGGATGTCCTAGTAATTTATATTCCACTCTGGTAGAATTTATGGTAATGCATTCTTGATGATTATCTTGTTCCATGTGGTGTAATCTTTTTGCAGGAGTGAGAGTCTGTTACCGGTTATCTTAGTGCACAGGTAAAGAGTGTGAGATACCGGGGATCCCTGGCATTTGATTATAGTGGAAGACTCCCAGAGTGTGGTTATTTCTCATGGCTGTGACAAGTGTGGTTATATATATATATATATATATATATATATATATATATATATATATATATATATATATATATATATATATATATATATATATATATATATATATATATATATATATATATGTTATTAAATATGACCGAAAAAGTAAGATTAATAATTCAAACACGAATTTTCTCGATTTTCCTTATGTTTCTTTTTACTGGTGACGGTAAATGAAAAATCAATTCTCCAAAATTCATTTTTATTTCTAGTCTGACGCGACACTTGAGCTCGTTTCGTAAAACTTATTACATTTTCAAAGGCTTTAGTTTATCCACACACAACTTATGACTGGGCTTATGACTGAAACAACATTGGCTCTTATACCTGCATTTGGGTGAGGTGATGTTATACAATACGGGGTACAGAATAGTGGGGTACAGAACAATGGGTATAGATAGAAGTTGGGTAAAGATAAAACTGCAGAAGGCCTATTGGCCCATATTTCTTGATGTTTCTATATTGGAGCGGAGTCTTGAAGTGGGTAGAATATAGTTGTGCGTTAATTGGCTATTGATTGCTGGTGTTGACTTCTTGATGTGTAGTGCCTCACAGATGTCAAGCCGCCTGCTGTCGCTGTATCTATCAATGATTTCTGTGTTGTTTGCTAAGATTTCTCTGGTGATGGTTTGGTTGTGGGAGGAGAATATATGTTCCTTAATGGAGCCCTGTTGCTTATGCATCGTTAAATGCCTGGAGAGAGATGTTGTTGTCTTGCCTTGCCTTGTCTAAACGTTATGGAGTTTAAAGTAAATAATCTGAAACAAGATGTTCAGTATATCCCTGGTTTTCCTATTTATCTTAATAAATATATATATAAATATTATATATATATATATATATATATATATATATATATATATATATGTATATATATATATATATATATATATCTGAACAGAGTTTAAATACCTGCATTTGGGTGAGGTGACATGTTACAATGGTTTGGGGTGAGGTGTTTGGGGTATATATATATTATATATATATATATATATATATATATATATATATATATATATATATATATATATATATATATATATATATATATATATATATATATATATATATATATATATTGGTGTATACTGGCAGCAGGTTTTCTTTTAAACATATCTCACATGTTTAAAGGGACAGAGAGCATATCACAAGCCAGCACAATATCCGGGTAACCGGCCCGCACAGAGAACTCTAGTCCCACAGACTGAGCCCGGACGACAGGGGGTAGAGGGACCCCCATCATAACGCCACGTCAGCACAGGTGGGCAGAAACACACCCGCCCACAACCGGCCGAACTGGCAAACAACACCATCTGCCGGAGCGCCGAGTCAACACGTCTTACCCCCACCAAAGCTAGGGCCAGACCAACCACTTTGTTCAGTTAGTGTCATTAGTCAGTCAGCGACGACGGGATAAGGCTACCGTGGGACCATCAGGCTGTTGATTAGCTGCTCTTGAATGTGCCTATCATTCTCTAGTCTGTCACTGGAGTGACAGTAAAGTAACGTAAATTCTTTGTTGTAGTAGTTTTAGTTTGATTTTGTGAATAAATTGTATGTTATAGAAAACGGTCGTTTACGTCAAGCCTTCCAATATTACTGCCCCACATTTCATGTTTTGCAACGCTTTGCCTGCTTATGTTCATATCAAGTCTGTATCTAAAGCTCGAGTCTATTGCACAGCACCACACTTCTATAAATACGAAGTGAGAATCCGTCGGCTACTCTTTATTAGTTGTCAACTAGAAGGAGCCAGCGACCTAAGTGACAGGTGTTACCCGTGTAGTTTCGCCTGGCGGTTTGCTCCCGCGGTCCTATGATCTTAGGCTTTAAGATTAAATATCTGCCACTAGCAGCTCTTGTTGTTTAAGGTCTGCCCCTCTTGCGAGGTAGTTACGATTAACGTAACATTAATAGGAATTAATTCTTTTGATAATTGTCAAAGAAGAAAAAAATCTCACAGATAGATAGATAGAAAGAGCGAGAGAAGGTCAATTAACAGATATTCAATGAACCATGCACAGACATAAAGACAAATTGACAGTCAGAAAGAAGGATGTGTTGACCTAAGATGGTATGCAGTATATATATATATGTGTTTGCATATATTATCATAATTTCTCATATTTTTTTTATTTTGGAAGGATGCCGGGTACCCCATCCAGTTTTTAACAGTAAATTGATTATTTGGGAATTATTTGTCTTAATAGCACTAAACATATGCTTAAGTCACATACTACTATGAGAAAAAAAGAAGAGAAAAATATGTAAATTGGAACAATAACGGCGTTTTCTCAATAGTCAAAGAAAACAAATCTGAGAATTACTTAAGTACTCCATTCTCTCATTCAAGAACGACAAGAAAGATTATGTAGAGAAATATAGGCGATGGAACTACAGTTGTAAGAATCATATAAAATCCAGGAGAGACAAGGCGAGCAAATTGAAATAAGTGAAAACGAGTTGAACCAAACTATTTATTCTTCTCTCCAAAATATAGAACAAAACCTGCATACAGAGTTGGGCCCATAAACAGAGAAAATTGAATTTTCACTGATTACAAGAAAGAAAAAGAAATTAATTAATACTGAGGATACAGTAAGACTGTTTGAACTCAGTGAACCATTAAACACACTAATGATCAACAACCCAAACGACTTCTTCATGAACTCATACATCAGAAGTCTCCCTAATCCTGAGATGCTGGACTTCGAAGTAACCATAGACAGCATGCTCATGCACAACGTCGCAGGCTCAAATTTCTGGAATTCCATATACACTTTAGATTAAAAAAAAAACTATCAAATACCCTTAATATTATTTGGAGACGAAGCCTAGATCCAGGTGTTTTCCCCGTTACACTTAAACAGCAGAGATCGTGCCACTCCACAAAGTGGTGATAAAGGAGACAAAAAGTTATAGACAACATCACACTACGCCTCCAACATCACACACCATAAAAATCTTCGATAGAATGATCAGAAGAAAATAAACTCACAGAGTCACAACATCTACATAACCCTGGACAACACGAGTTCAGAACAGGTCGTGCCTGCCTCTCACAACTGCTACACCACTAAACCTGGCTTTACATGCCATGGAGGACAAGCAAACGCTGATTTAATATACACAGTCTTTGTAAAAACTTTCGACAAATGTGAAACACTTTCGACAATTGCGTTTTTGCACACAAAAATAATTATTGGCATGGTAGGAAAATGGATATCAAATTTCCTAACGAACAAACCCAAAGAGTTATAGTTAGCAAAGTAAAATTATGATCTTCCACCATGAAAAGCTTCATCCCACAGACTACTATGATTCCTCCAGTACGTTTCCTCATTCTCATTTCGGACACAAACTGCAGTGTCGTAGTTCTGTAATTTGTTTTATTTACCAATAGAGAAAATTAAGTTTTCGTTCCAATTTGCATTTTTTTCGTTTTATTCTTAGCATGTGACTTGAGCATATGTCTAGTGCTGATGTGTCTGTTCTCTTGAGGCATTGACGAAGAATTAAGTGTCTAGCTGTTTTAGTCAGCTACTTTA
>WNGS01161592.1:4093-17404 GCA_020271785.1 Procambarus virginalis | reverse complement strand
ATATATATATATATGCAAACAAGCCTGAATGGTCCCCAGGACTAGATACAACTGAAAAACTCACACCCCAGAAGTGACTCGAACCCATACTCCCAGGAGCAAAGCAACTGGTAACTACAGGGCGCCTTAATTCCGCTTGACCATCACGACCGGACATAGGAAGTGATAGCCTGAGCTATATGAACCACTTCCCCGCCGGCACCTGGATGGTTATCTTGGGCATAGCATTTTATCAAATCACCTCATTTTTTGGGCAACACGTGAGGAACACAATGCAAACAAGCCTGAATGGTCCCCAGGACTAGATACAACTGAAAACTCACACCCCAGAAGTGACTCGAACCCATACTCCCAGGAGCAAAGCAACTGGTAACTACAGGGCGCCTTAATCCGCTTGATATATATATATATATATATATATATATATATATATATATATTATATATATATTTAAATATATATAATAATATATATATATTATATATATATATATTTAAAATATATATATATATTATAATATATATATATATATATATATATATTTAATATATATTTATTCAGTTGTTATCTAGTCCTGGGGACCATTCAGGCTTGTTGCATTGTGTTCCTCACGTGTTGCCCCAAAAAATGAGGTGATTTGATAAAATGCTATGCCCAAGATAACCATCCAGGTGCCGGCGGGGAAGTGGTTCATATAGCTCAGGCTATCACTTCCTTATGTCCGTCGTGATGGTCAAGCGGATTAAGGCGCCCTGTAGTTACCAGTTGCTTTGCTCCTGGGAGTATGGGTTCGAGTCACTTCTGGGGTGTGAGTTTTCAGTTGTATCTAGTCCTGGGGACCATTCAGGCTTGTTTGCATTTGTGTTCCTCACGTGTTGCCCCAAAAAATGAGGTGATTTGATAAAATGCTATGCCCAAGATAACCATCCAGGTGCCGGCGGGGAAGTGGTTCATATAGCTCAGGCTATCACTTCCTTATGTCCGGTCGTGATGGTCAAGCGGATTAAGGCGCCCTGTAGTTACCAGTTGCTTTGCTCCTGGGAGTATGGGTTCGAGTCACTTCTGGGGTGTGAGTTAGTTTTCAGTTGTTTCTAGTCCTGGGGACCATTCAGGCTTGTTTGCATTTGTGTTCCTCACGTGTTGCCCCAAAAAATGAGGTGATTTGATAAAATGCTATGCCCAAGACCTACCATCCAGGTGCCGGCGGGGAAGTGGTTCATATAGCTTCAGGTATCACTTCTTATGTCCGCGTCGTGATGGTCAAGCGGATTAAGGCTCCCTGTACTCACCAGTTGCGTTTGCTCCTGCGAGTATAGGTTCGAGTCACTTCTGGGGTGTGAGTTTTCAGTTGTATCTAGTCCTGGGGACCATTCAGGCTTGTTTGCATTTGTGTTCCCACGTTTGCCCCCAAAAATGATGTGATTTGATAAAATGTCTATGCCCAAATACACCATCCAGTGCCGGTCGGGGAAAGTGGTTATATAGCTCGGCTATCACTTCCTTATGTCCGGTCTGATGTCAAGGGATTAAGGCGTCCCTGGCAGTTACAGTTGCGTTTGCTCCTGGGCAGTATGGGTTCGAGTCACTTCTGGGGGTGTGCAGTTTTCAGTTGAAGTCTAGCCGGGGACCGAGGCAGCTTGTTTGCATTTGTGTTCCTCACGTGTTGCCCCAAAAAATGAGGTGATTTGATAAAATGCTATGCCCAAGATAACCATCCAGGTGCCGGCGGGGAAGTGGTTCATATAGCTCAGGCTATCACTTCCTTATGTCCGGTCGTGATGGTCAAGTGGATTAAGGCGCCCTGTAGTTACCAGTTGCTTTGCTCCTGGGAGTATGGGTTCGAGTCACTTCTGGGGTGTGAGTTTCAGGTATATATATATTATATATATAATTGATATATATATATTATAGATATATATATTATATATATATATATATACTATATCATATATATATATATACTATTATATAATATAATGAGTATATCAATATACTATGATATATATATATATATATATATATATACTAATATTTACTACTATACTAAATAACTAATATATAATATATATATATAATATATATATATATCTATATATATATATATATATATATATATATTATATGTTATATATATATATATATAGTATATATATATTTATTGATGATATAATATATATATATATATAAAATATATTATATATATATATATATATACTATATTTATATATATATATATTGTGACGGTGTTCCCCCCTTCTAATTCTCCCACGCCTGCTGTAAGAGTCATGTCCACTATTCCTGAGCGTTCTCTACGTTGCGGGCATCAATTGAACATATGTGGGAGAGAACAGTATTCTCGCTGAGCCGAGAAATTTGTGAAAGTATAGTATTTTGGCCTGTGGGATAGGCCCTTTAGGGAGCCAAAATGGCGCTGGCGAGTCTGTTCTCCCGCCAAAACTGTGTGACGTCAGTGTCGCCAGATTGGTTACCGTCAGCGACGTGGCACTGGGAGCCAATGAAAACCTACTTTGGAAAAGTGACGTTACATAGGCGGGGGGAGTCCAGTCGCGCCATCAGTCTTTCACGACGCGTCCGAGAGGCAGGACGTGCGACCGGTCTTCCTATCAAAGTGACGGATTACCGAGCTCCGGTGGATATAAGCGTCTCCTGTTGTTAGCGCGCACTCTGTGAGGTCTTCCTGCAACCCAGATGTGGCTCAGATAAGGAATTGACAGAATATTGAGCAACAAGTGCTCAGGGACAGGTGCGTTGCAAGAAGTGGGCCGGGCATCGACGTGGGCAACGTCCTTGACAGTTCACCGGAATAGAAGACAGTTTAGCGGCTGGGCCATTCTGCCGTGAGCGAACCGAGTTGACCGCTTTTGTCAACTAGGTTGAACGTGTGATCGACGATCCTGTCAAGTTTGACAGTAACCCCACCTTCGTGGAACCCTACGAGTCAACAGTTGGATGCAAGCACGTCGAGAAGTCTTCCCAAATACCTAGTGACATACCTAGACGATGAGGGAATTGACAGTGTAGTGAGCTTCAAGTGCTCTGAAGTCGGGTGCTGTGCGTGTGGAGCTTAAGCAGTATCGTCTGGGACGGCTGATAACTTCACAGTGACTTCGTAGTGGTGAGAAGCAGTTCCTCTGGGAGTACAGTGACAAGGGACTATTTGGGAAATGTACGACGACCGCCGAGACGTAGGCTGGCTGCCGTAGTTGGGAGGAAAGTTGACGGCCAGGAGACCGACTTCAACCCTGCAACGAACTGGAGGAGAAGCACGGACCTGCAGTGTACAGAAAGCGGCGAGACGCGAAAATCCTAAGGCGTTGGCTTATGTTTCTGGAGGGTGTACGAGGCGAGAGCCTGGACCAGGAGCTACAACCCAACTGTCATCCTAGGATAGGTGAAGTAGGTGTTTACAGTTACCCTCCCATTTCCCCTTTAGTTAGCTATGGATACTTGTCAGAATATTTTATATGTCTTGAGCAAGTCTCACCTGAGTCTAAGTCACAGAGAGCACAGTGTGTGGTGAGGCTACCCAGAGTACTCACAGTATCAGTTTACATATATCTATGTGTGGGTGTGTGCAAGCACCAGGATTCATTAAGGAATTTACTGTGACTGTAATTCATTTCCTGTGATTATTATTATTATATATATTAGTAGTAAACCAGATTTGGTACTAGGCTATGAGCCCAGACTTTATTTAAATGCCTGTGTATTGATCTCCATGATTTATTGATATAAATGCCTGTGTATTGATCTCCATGATTTATTGATATAAATGCCTGTACTCACCTAGTTGTACTCACCTAGTTGTGCTTGCGGGGGTTGAGCTCTGGCTCTTTGGTCCCGCCTCTCAACCGTCAATCAACAGGTGTACAGTTTCCTGAGCCTAATGGGCTCTATCATATCTACACTTGAAACTGTGTATGGAGTCAGCCTCCACCACATCGCTTCCTAATGCATTCCATTTGTCAACCACTCTGACACTAAAAAAGTTCTTTCTAATATCTCTGTGGCTCATTTGGGCACTCAGTTTCCACCTGTGTCCCCTAGTGCGTGTGCCCCTTGTGTTAAACAGCCTGTCTTTATCAACCCTGTCGATTCCCCTGAGAATCTTGAATGTGGTGATCATGTCCCCCCTAACTCTTCTGTCTTCCAACGAAGTGAGGTTTAATTCCTGCAGTCGCTCCTCGTAGCTCATACCTCTCAGCTCGGGTACTAGTCTGGTGGCAAACCTTTGAACCTTTTCCAGTTTAGTCTTATGCTTGACTAGATAGGGACTCCATGCTGGAGCCGCATACTCCAGGATTGGTCTGACATATGTGGTATATAATGTTCTGAAAGATTCCTTACACAAGTTTCTAAAGGCCGTTCTTATGTTAGCCAACCTGGCATATGCTGCTGATGTTATCCTCTTGATATGAGCTTCAGGGGACAGGTCTGGCGTGATATCAACCCCCAGGTCTTTCTCTCTCTCTGACTCTTGAAGTATTTCATCTCCCAAATGATACCTTGTATCTGGTCTCCTGCTTCCTACCCCTATCTTCATTACATTACATTTGCTTGGGTTAAACTCTAACAGCCATTTGTTCGACCATTCCTGCAGCTTGTCCAGGTCTTCTTGAAGTCTCAAGCTGTCCTCCTCTGTCTTAATCCTTCTCATAATTTTGGCGTCGTCAGCAAACATTGAGAGGAATGAGTCTATACCCTCTGGGAGATCATTTACGTATATCAGAAACAGGATAGGTCCAAGTACAGAGCCCTGTGGGACTCCACTGGTGACTTCACGCCAGTCTGAGGTCTCACCCCTCACTGTAACTCTCTGCTTCCTATTGCTTAGGTACTCCCTTATCCACTGGAGCGCCCTACCTGTTACTCCTGCCTGTTTCTCCAGCTTATGCATCAACCTTTTATGGGGTACTGTGTCAAAGGCTTTCCGACAGTCCAAAAAAATGCAGTCCGCCCACCCTTCTCTTTCTTGCTTAATTCTTGTCACCTGATCGTAGAATTCTATCAAGCCTGTAAGGCAAGATTTACCCTCCCTGAACCCATGTTGATGGGTTGTCACGAAGTCTCTTCTCTCCAGATGTGTTACTAGGTTTTTTCTCACAATCTTCTCCATCACCTTGCATGGTATACAAGTTAAGGACACTGGCCTGTAGTTCAGTGCCTCTTGTCTGTCACCCTTTTTGTATATTGGTACTACATTAGCAGTCTTCCATATTTCTGGTAGGTCCCCCGTTTCCAGTGACTTACTATACACTATGGAGAGTGGTAAGCAAAGTGCTCCTGCACACTCTTTCAA
The DNA here is from genome assembly GCA_020271785.1 of Procambarus virginalis. Classification (NCBI taxonomy): domain Eukaryota; kingdom Metazoa; phylum Arthropoda; class Malacostraca; order Decapoda; family Cambaridae; genus Procambarus; species Procambarus virginalis. The sequence goes on along the minus strand of WNGS01161592.1, from coordinate 12,084 downwards.
TACCCATGGCGAGATTCCATCCGGCCCAACAGCTTTTCTCACATCCAGCTCCAATAGGTGCTTTTTGACCTCATCTCTTGTAATTTCGAACCTATCCAAGGTCACCTGGTTTGCTGCCACCTCTCCCAGCGCCGTGATATCTCCCTGTTCTATTGTAAAGACCTCCTGGAACCTTTTGTTGAGTTCTTCACACACCTCTTTGTCATTCTCTGTGTACCTGTCCTCGCCCACCCTAAGTTTAATCACCTGTTCCTTCACTGTTGTCTTCCTCCTGATGTGACTGTGTAGTAGCTTTGGTTCAGTCTTGGCTTTGTTAGCTATATCATTTTCATACCTTTTCTCAGCTGCTCTTCTCACACTGACATACTCGTTCCTGGTTCTCTGGTATCTCTCTCTACTTTCTGGTGTTCTGTTATTACGGAAGTTCCTCCATGCCCTTTTGTTCAGCTCCTTTGCTTTCATACATTCCCTATTAAACCACGGATTCTTCCTTTGCTTCTCTGTTTTTTCCTGTTGGGCTGGGACAAACCTGCTTACAGCCTCCTGACATTTTTGGGTGACATAGTCCATCATGTCTTGTACGGACTTGGTTCCGAGTTCTGTGTCCCAATGTATATCCCATAGGAATTTATTCATCTCCTCATAGTTTCCCTTTCTGTACGCCAGCCCTTTGGTTCCCAGTTCTTTTTTGGGGGTGATAATTCCTAGCTCAACCAGGTACTCAAAGCTCAATACACTATGATCACTCATTCCCAAGGGGGCTTCCAACTTAACTTCCCTTATATCCGACTCATTTAGGGTAAATATCAAATCAAGCAAGGCTGGTTCATCCCCTCCTCTCATTCTTGTCGGTCCCTTGACGTGTTGACTTAGAAAGTTTCTTGTTGCCACATCCAGCAGCTTAGCTCTCCATGTGTCTGGGCCTCCGTGTGGGTCTCTGTTCCCCAATCTATCTTCCCATGGTTGAAGTCTCCCATGATTAGAAGTCTGGATCCGTTCCTGCTAGCCACAGAAGCTGCTCTCTCTATTATATTGATGGTGGCCATGTTGTTTCTATCATATTCCTGTCTGGGTCTTCTGTCATTCGGTGGGGGGTTATATATGACTACTATTATAATTTTCTGTCCTCCAGTTGCAATGGTGCCTGATATGTAGTCCCTGAAACCTTCACAGTTCTGAATTACCATCTCTTCGAAACTCCAACCTTCTCTTAGTAGCAAAGCCACACCACCTCCTCCTCTCCCTTCTCTCTCTTTCCTCACTACATAGTAGCCCTGTGGAAACACTGCATTTGTTATGATTTTCGTTAGCTTTGTTTCTGTGAGTGCTATTATGTCTGGGTTTTCTTCTAGTGCCCACTCTCCAAGTTCACTAGTTTTATTTGTAATCCCATCTATGTTAGTGTACATCGCCTTGAAGCTCACTTTCTTCTGTTCATTTACATATCCCTTTCTTGGCGAGTATTCTACTGGTGTGGGAAGCTGTTCCGTGGGTGAGAGGATCTGTGAGGTGGTTTGCAGGGTCGCAGAGGGTTTTGGGGTGGGGGGTGGGGGTTTAAGGGAAGGGGGAACGGGTAGGGTGTGGGTTAAGGAGATAGGGGGGACATGGAGGATACGGGGTGAGGGGGGAGGAGGAATAGGGAGGGTATGGGATGAAGGGGGAAGGGGGACTGGGGGGAAAGGTGGGAGGGGGGACATGATGGGAATGGGGATGGGGTGTCGGGGTCAGAATGGGGTGGGGGGGGAGGGAGGGTTGGGTGGGGGCAGGTAGGGTGAGGGAAGGAAGGGTTTCTATGCAGAGGGGGTTGGTGGTGTTGCCCCCCCCCCCTCTGGTGTTGCTGGGATGCTGGTTTTGGGTTCCCTCTTGTCTCTGGGACTGCTGTGTTGGGGGCTGTGATTTCCTGGTTTGCTCCTCTCTCCCTGCGCTTCCTCCTTGCCTCTGCTGCCCTGGCTCTCTCCTCCTTCGTCCTGTCCCTCTGCAGGAATACTTTTTTGTATCCCTCCACATGTTGGAGACGACTCTTCTTTTCTAGAATATCCTCCTTCGTGGTTTCGTTTGCAAACACCACCTTTACAAGTCGGTTTCTGTCCCTGTTGTACCAGCCCAACCTGAAAACCTTCTCAATGTTGTGTGCAGCCTCTTCCATCTGTAACCCCTTCAGTAGCCCATGTACTGCCTCTCTATCCTTGCCATTCCATTCTTGCCTGTTGGATCCTTCCTGTTCTTTGATGCCTACAACTACCACTGATCTCTTTCTCTCCAGCAGTTGAGTATTGTATGTACTGTATGGACCTGTGTATTGATCTCCATGATTTATATATATATATATATATATATATATATATATATATATATATATATATATATATATATATATATATATATATATATATGCCTGAATATTTATCAATGATTTATCGATGTATATGCCTGTGTACTGAATAATCTCATATATGTGAAGTGATTGCCAGTGATATCTCTTTAAGAGGAAGTATAGATTTAAAGAACAGTACAGTGACCAGGTGAGCGAATTCACAGTAAATATTATTAAGAATAGAGTAATCTTTTGGTACAGTGAAAAGTCACTGCGAGTGCAGTGTGAATAAGATATTGATCGTGAGGCCAGTGAAGTGGTGTATCGCAACCCAGTGGAATCATAAGTATGTCATGTGAATGTTAAATACAGTGTTTTGCGAAAAGTTAAATAAACGGGGATCGTGACAGAATTAGAAAACAAGTATTAGCCTTTCTCACGGTCGCCAGGGCCCCGATCAGCTGATATCTGACAGGTGACGCGTGGCGCTGCCGGATGTTGCCATATCGGTGCGCCCAGAATATTTGCTGCGGAGTGAGCAGTTGCTATGCATTGTTCCTGATATGTTCATCGATGCACATGTTTCTCGTTGTTTTTTAACCATTAAACTGCGCATGGCACATATATACGCCCTGAGTAACATGTCCCACGTGGCGCATAGGGTGCCACGCCCGATTCAAATGGCTCACGGCTACACGGGGTTCACATTAGCTTCCTCTGGGCTCTTGTAAACAGACGCAATTTAAAAAAAAAATCGTGGGCAATATTCTCAGGTGTGAGAGGCACATTACTGTTGGAGCAACCAAGGCTGGCGCACGCAGCATGAGCGAGCAGCATTGCTGTTCATCTTGTGACCACAGCATCGCCGAAAAATGTCAAAATAAATATATAATTGTTATTATTTAGCGATGACAATATTACAGATGACCCCTGACTGTGATATAAATAACCAGGGTTGTGATAATAGCAGGATTGTTGTAATAATTAACGCTGTAGGAGTAGTGATGCTGAGAGACAGAGGGAGACAGCATCGTTTACTGACTGTGTGGCCACCTGTTATTGTTTACATTCACCATACCAGCTCAGTGGTTCTCTATGGTGAACACAAATGTAGATACTTATATATAATGTGTGTATTAGTGTAATAACAGCAAAAGGGTTATGCTGGGAGGAGCCATCTGGGTGACGGAGGAGCCATTTGGGGGACGGAGGTGACGTCGTCTGCACGATTTGTCTAGCTGTTCAGAGAGTGGCCACTATGCTCTTTGGGCGCACTACAAGTTTATGTGTGCAGTTACGGTGCATAAAACATGCAGTTGTTTATATATAATATGTGTATATAGGGTAATAACACTGCAAACAGTATTGTTGGGGGAGAAAGTTTAGTGCGTGTGACCTTGAAAGAGAGAGGGAGCCGCCAGCTGTGTATAGCGACGACTCTTAGTGCCTGAACTAACTATATCAGCTTAGCTGTACAGTTGTGGTGAACATAATATATACATACTTATATATAACGTCTGTATATAATGTAATAACACCACAAATGATATTGTTGGGGGAGAAAGTTTAGTGCGTGTGTTGAGGGAGTGGCAGCGAGTGGCTGGCTGGTGTGTGGCGGTAACTCTTCGTTGCTTTTCGACTCTCAATACCAACTTAGTGGTTCGTTATGGTGACCAAAACATGCAGATATTTACATAAAACCTGTGTATAGAGTGTAATAGCAGTAAAACTGTTTGTTTATTGTTTTATAAACATAATATAAACATACATAAACATTTTATAAACAGAATCACAAATATGCACACTATACTTTTGAGTATAGCGATAAATTCACCACTTTTATTATATAAATATATTACAATACACACTATTGAATAATATTACTGCAAAAAAAATAAAAAAAAAAACAATCGGAGACATTGAAACAATTAGGTAATAATATCTTTGTGGCAACTCCCATCTGTCAGCGCGGGTGACGCTGACCGGCCCTGACGATCGCTTTGTCAACGCCCACTTTTTGCCAGACTTCCTCGGTCAATTGCGCCCAAAATATGTCACCTACGATTTTTTTGTTATTTTTCCCGTGCTCAGGGGACACAAATTAACGTGTTTAGAAGACGAAAAAAAATGATTGAATTTTTTTTTTCTTGCGCACAGGGGTGTAAATGTCCCCAGGACCCCTTAGCAGTGTAAGGGTTAAGTAAAATACCAAATCTTTGGTGTTTGATATCATCCCCTCCATTTATCTTGTGACTGCCAAAAGGAAATAACAGAGTGACAGAAGTAATTACTTGCCTGAGACCAAACTAGTCGAAATTGCTCTTACCACAATTACGCCTCACCACTGCTGTGGTACTGGACACCTAAAAACACCATTTGGCAACCTTGAAGGCTTGTGGATAGTTCTCTGCCGGGCCGGGCCACAGATTGAGAGAACGATCTGTGTCTCCACTCATCTTTCAACGTAAGGCCGGTTGTGAGATCGACTGTGGGTACTCTCCTGGGTGTGCAGTGGATTCTAGAGGATCGAGGGAAGACCCGTAGAACGACGGTGAGTAAGGGTTATTGTCAGAGCAACCACCTCGAGAGGGGATCCAGTCTACCGTTGCCAAACCCAAGAACCGTGAACACCCTGACAAAATATATATATATATATATATATATATATATATTATATATATATATATAATATATATTATATAATATCTAATATATATATATCTGTACAATATATACCCTATTAATATATATAATATATATATTATCATATATATATATATCTCTATCTATATCGACATATATATGTACAAATATTCTTGATATATCTTATAATATCTATATATTATATTATCTATTATATAAATATATCTCTTATATATATATTGCAAAACAAGCTGAATGGTCCCCAGGACTAGATACAACTGAAAACTCACACCCCAGAAGTGACTCGAACCCATACTGCTAGGAGCAACGCAACTGGTATGTACAGGGACGCCTTAATCCGCTTGACCATCACGACCGGACATAAGGAAGTGATAGCCGAAGCTATATGAACCACTTCCCCACCGGCACTCGGATGGTAATCTTGGGCATAACATTTATCAAATCACCTCATTTTGGGGGGCAACACGTGAGGAACACAAATGCAAACAAGCCTGAATGGTCCCCAGGACTAGATACAACTGAAAACTAACACCCCAGAAGTGACTCGAACCCATACTGCCAGGAGCAACGCAACTGGTATGTACAGGGATGCCTTAATCCACTTGACCATCACGAGCGGACATAAGGAAGTGATAGCCGAAGCTATATGACCACTTCCCCGCCGGCACTTGGATGGCAATCTTGGGCATAGCATTTTCAGTTGTATCTAGTCCTGGGGACCATTCAGGCTTGTTTGCATTTGTGTTCCTCACGTGTTGCCCCAAAAAATGAGGTGATTTGATTAAATGCTATGCCCAAGATTACCATCCGAGTGCCGGCAGGGAAGTGGTTCATGGCGTTTTACCTTCCTTCTTATGATGTCTTCAACGAAACCATTGGAGAAGCCGTTGTTGACTAGGACCTACCTTACCCTACAGAGTTCTTCATCGACTTGCTTCCATCCTGAGCTGTGGCTGAGAGCACGGTCGACATAAGCGTTAACAACACTCCTCTTGTACCTGTCTGGGCAGTCACTGTTGGCATTGAGCACATTCCTATGTTTGTTTCCTTAGTGTAGACTGCAGTGTAGGAACCTCCGCTCCTTTCCTGGGCTGTTTCATCTAGAAAGGGCAGCTTTCCATCCTTCTCCATCTCGTAAGTGAAACGCAACACTGAATTCCGCTCAAATGCCTCCTTCAGCTCCTGCAGATGTCTGACATCAGGTACCTGTGTAAAAATGTCGTCAACATACCTGCAGTATATGGCCGGTTTCAAGTTCATGTCGACTAAGACCTTTTGTTCGATGGTACCCATGTAGAAGTTCGCAAACAGGACACCTAGGGTAGAACCCATGGCGACCCCATCTACTTGCTTGTACATGTGCCCATCCGGGCTCAACAAGGGTGCCGCATATGTGATAACATACATCTGATCACAACTGTCATATCATTAATGCAAACACACAAACGACAAGGCCGACGGGTCCTCTCAACTGGGTGCCAAGTCATGTGGGAATCATTGGAAATGACATTGCAGACGAAGCTGCAAAACTTGCAACTAAGAGAAGAACTGTAGACATTTGCTTACCTCAGAGTCTGTCACAGATTAAGGAGTAATTAGAAACAGAGCGATGCAAAAGTTGTACAGTGACCACAACTCAGGTGTTGCAACATCTCGATCTGCGGGTTGGTACAGGAATTCAACCAACTACGAACCACTTATGTAATGAAGTGGAGCAGTAGGGCAACAGAAGTACGCTTACATCGCATCAGGCTTGGATACCCCATGTGCATGGGAAATAGGCTTACAGGTTCCGGAAGATGAGAGGAAATGTCAACACTGTGGAGAAATGCCCGCAGACCTCTGGAACATTATCTTCACAGTGCACAGTTACAAACCCGTTAAGATTTCAACTTCAATTCAACAGAGCAGAAGAAGTTGTTAAACACATGTGGCAACATCTTACTAAAGCGACCATACGAGTAATAAATACACATACTCCGCCCAGTAAACTGGAAACGAGCGACACTTAGTGGGCCAGCCAGAGGCTTAGGACCGCGCAGGAATATCCCTGCAAAAAAAAAAAAAACAAGGGTGCCTCTTTTGTACAAGCTTGAGTAGTTTCCTTAGAATGTTTTCTGGTATGTCAAGAGGAGTACAGGCCGGATCACGATATTCTCTGTCCGCTATCATCCCGATTGTTTCATCCACAGGTACGTTGGTAAACAGTGATTCTACGTCCACGAGGCTCTTATCCCTGTGGCTCGTGTTCCCGCAGCATGTCAACAATTCCTTTGAAGACTTCAGGCTGAAGGCGCAAAGGACATAAGAGGTCAGCAAGCCGTTGAGTCGCTTTTCCAGTCTGTACGTGGGTGTGGGTATCTGGCTGATGATTGGCCGAATGGGTTTCCAAGCTTGTGTGTCTTGACATTTCCATACGCGTATCCAGGTTTGTATACCCCAATAATCTTTGGCAGGTGGAGTCCGGATTTCTTGGCGTTCACAGTTTCGATCAATTTGTTGGCCTTTGCTTTCAATTCGGCTGTATTCCTTCGTTACCCTTTGGAATTTAGTTTGGTCAGAGAGTATGAGGTTCATTTTCGCCAGATATTCGTCTTTTTTAAGAATGGCGTATATTGGCGACTTGTCACCCATCCTGACAACTATCTCCTTGTTCTCACGAAGCTTTAGCTGCACGGTTTGAGCTAGGGGACAGTATGGTGCGCTGTAGCTTCCTCTGGATCTTTCTCTTTCTGCAATAATTCTGCTTGTAAGGTGTCTTTGTGTGGTGATCTTCTTTTGTGTCGTTGAGGTCGAATATGTCGTCCGGATAGGATCTCCAACTCCATTCCGGGCCATCTCACTTGATCTTGACTATACACGTGACAATCATAACTGATTGCATGTTGTGTATGGACCAAGTGAAATTACTGATTCCTTGAAATTTGACAACAACATTGCATTCAGAATAAGTCACGTCTTTTTGTATATGTATATATACATGCCCTCACCACACAGAAAAAACATGCTTTTT
>WNGS01161591.1:45531-64148 GCA_020271785.1 Procambarus virginalis | reverse complement strand
CTGAATGGTCCTCAAAGACTATATGCAAATGAAAACTCATACACCAGAACATGACTCGAACTGACATTAGCACTTTGCTGGCTTACAGGACACCTTAACCGCTCGACCAACACGACCAGACAAAAGAGGATGGTAGTTGAGGCTATTTCCATCCCCCCACCGGCACTCGGTTGGTAAACATGGGCACGGTATTTTATCAAATCACCTCATTCTTTGAGGCACATGTGAGGAACGCAAATGTGAACAAGTCTGCATGCTCCCCAGGACTATATGCAAGTGAAAACTTACAACCCAGAAGTGACTCGAACCCATACTGCCAAGAGCACTCTGCTGGCGTACAGGACACCTTAACTACTCGATCAACACGACCAGAGAAAAAAGGATGGTACCAGAGGCTATTTCCATTCCCCCACTGGCACTCAGTTGGTAATTTTGGGCATGGTATTTTATCAAATCACCTCATTCTTTGGGGCACACGTTAGGAACACAAATGCGAACATGCCTGAATGGTCCCTAGGACTATATGCAACTGGATGCTCACAGCCCAGAAGTGACTCGAACTCATACTGCCAGGAGCACTCTGTTGGCGTACAGGACACCTTAACTGCTCGACCAACACGACCAGAAAAAAGAGGATGGTAGCAGAGGCTATTTCCATTACCCCGCCGGCACTCGGTTGGTAATCTTGGGTATTGTATTTTATCATATCACCTCATTCTTTGGGGCACACGTTAGGAACAATAATGCGAACTTGCCTGAATGGTCCCTATGACTATATGCAACTGAAATATCACACACCAGAAGTGACTCGAACCCATACTTCCAGGAGCACTCTGCTGGCGTACAGGACACCTTAACCGCTCGACCTACACGACTGAACAATAGAAGATGGTAGCAGAGGCTATTTCCATACACCCGCCGGCACTCAGTAAGGTAATCTTGGACATGGTATTTTATCAAATATCCTCATTCTTTGGGGCACACGTGAGGAACACAAATGCGAACAAGCCTGAATGGACACCAGGACTATATGCAACTGAAAAATCACACCCCAGAAGTGACTCTAACCCATGCTGCCAGTAGCACTTTGCTAGTGTACAGGACACCTTAACCGCTCGACCAACACGACCGGACTAAAGAGGATGGTAGCCGAGGCTATTTCCATTACCCCGCCGGCACTCAGTTGGTAATCTTGGGCATGGTATTTTATGAGATCACCTCTTTCTTTGGGGCACACGTGAGGAACACAAACGCGAACAAGCCTGAATGGTCCCTAGGACTATATGCAACTGGATGCTCACACCCCAGATGTGACTCAAATTCATACTGCCAGGAGCACTCTGCTGGCGTACAGGACACCTTAACTGCTCGACCAACACAGCCGGATAAAGAAGGATGGTAGCCAAGGAAATTTGCATCCCCCCGCTAGCACTCGGTTTGTGAACTTGGACATGGTATTTTATCCAATCACCTCATTCTTTGGAGCACACGTGTGGGACACAAATGCGAACAAGCCTGAATGGTCCTCAGGACTATATGCAACTGAAAACTCACACCACAGAAGTGACTCGAACCCATACTGCCAGAAGCACTTTGCTCTCGTACAGGACACCTTAACCGTTCGACCAACACGACCAGACAAAAGAGGATGGTAGTTGAGGCTATTTCCATCCCCCCACCGGCACTCGGTTGGTAAACATGGGCACGGTATTTTATCAAATCACCTCATTCTTTGAGGCACATGTGAGGAACGCAAATGTGAACAAGTCTGCATGCTCCCCAGGACTATATGCAAGTGAAAACTTACAACCCAGAAGTGACTCGAACCCATACTGCCAAGAGCACTCTGCTGGCGTACAGGACACCTTAACTACTCGATCAACACGACCAGAGAAAAAAGGATGGTACCAGAGGCTATTTCCATTCCCCCACTGGCACTCAGTTCGTAATTTTGGGCATGGTATTTTATCAAATCACCTCATTCTTTGGGACACACGTGAGGAACACAAATGCGAACATACCTGAATGGTCCTCGGGACTATATGCAACTGAAAACTCACACACCAGAAGTGACTTGAACCCTTACTGACATTAGCACTTTGCTGGCGTACAGGACACCTTAACCGCTCGACCAACACGACCAGACAAAAGAGGATGGTAGCCGAGGCTATTTCCATTACCCCGCCGGCACTCAGTTGGTAATATTGGGAATGGTATTTTAACAAATCTCCTCAATCTTTGGGGCATACGTGAGGAACATAAATGCGAACAAGCCTGAATGAACACCAGGACTATATGCAAGTGAAAACCTACAACCCAGAAGTGACTCGAACCCATACTGCCAGTAGCACTCTGCTGGCGTACTGGACACCTTAACTGCTCGATCAGCACGACCAGAGAAAAGAGGATGGTACCAGAGGCTATTTCCATTCCCCCACTGGCACTCAGTTGGTAATTTTGGGAGTGGTATTTTATCAAATCACCTCATTCTTTGGGGCACACGTTAGGAACACAAATGCGAACATGCCTGAATGGTCCCCAGGACAATATGCAACTGGAAGCTCACAGCCCAGAAGTGACTCGAACCCATACTGCCAAGAGCACTCTGTTGGGGTATAGGACATCATAACCGCTCGACCTACACGACCAGAAAAAAGAGGATGGTAGCAGAGGCTATTTCAACTCCCCCGCAGGCACTCAGTTAGTAATATTCTTCATGGTATTTTATCAAATGACCTAATTCTTTGAGGCACACGTGAGGAACACAAATGCGAACAAGCCTGAATGGGCCCCAGGACAATATGCAACTGAAAACTCACACCCCAGAAGTGATTCGAACCCATGCTGCCATGTGCACTCTGCTAGCGTACAGGTCACCTTAACCGCTCAACCAACACGACCGGACGAAGGAGGATGGTAGCCGAAGCTATTTCCATCCCCCCGCCGGCACTCAGTTGGTAATCTTGGGAATGATATTTTATCAAATCTCCTCATTCTTTGGGGCACACGTGAGGAACACAAATGTGAACAAGCCTGAATGGTCCCCAGTACTATATGCAACTAAAAACTCACATCTCACAAGTGACTCGAACTCATACTTCCAGGAGCACTCTGCTGGCGTACAGGACACCTTAACCGCTCGACCAATATGACGGGACTAATGAGGATGGTAGCCGAGGCAATTTCCATCCCCCCGCCGGCACTTGGTTGGTAATCTTGGGCATGGAATTTTATCAAATCACCTCATTCTTTGGGGCATACGTGAGGAACACAAATGTTAACAAGCCTGAATGGTCTCCAGGACTATATGCAACTAAAAACTCACACCCCAGAAGTGACTTGAATCCTTACTGACACCTTAACCGCTCGACCAACACGACCGGACAAAAGAGGATGGTAGCCGAGGCAATTTCCATCCCCTTGCCGGCACTTGGTTGATAAACTTGGGCATGGTATTTTATCAAATCACCTCATTCTTTGGAGCACACGTGAGGAACACGAATGCAAACAAGTCTGCATGAACCCCAGGACTGTATGCAACTGAAAACTCACACCCCAGAAGTGACTCGAACTCATACTTTCAGGAGCACTCTGCTGGCGTGCAGGACATCTTAACCTTTCGACCAACACGACCGGACAAAAGAGGATGGTTGCAGAGGCTATTTACATTCCCCCTTCCGGCACTAGGTTGGTAATCTTGGGTACGGTCGGCATGGTAGGGAGCCGGTCGGCTGAGCGGACAGCACGCTGGTCTTGTGAACCTGTGGTCCTGGGTTGATCCCAGGTGTCGGCGAGAAACAATGGACAGAGTTTCTTTCACCCTATGCCCTTGTTACCTAGCAGTAAAATAGGTACCTGGGTGTTAGTCAACTGTGACGGGCTGCTTCCTGGGGGGGTGGATGCCTGGTCGAGGACCGCGCCGTGGGGACACTAAAAAAATCTCCGAAATCATCTCAAGATAACCTCAAGATATAAATATGTTATCATATAATCTCATTCTTTGGGGCACACGTGAGGAACACAACTGCGAACAAGCCTGAATGGTCCCCAGGACTGTATGCAACTGAAAACTCACACCCCAGAAGTGACTCGAACTCATACTGCCAGGAGCACTCTGCTGGCGTACAGGACACCTTAACCACTCGACCACCACGACTGGACAAAAGAGGATGGTAGCAGAGGCTATTTGCATTCCCCCGCTGGCACTCAGTTGGCAATCTTGGGCATGGTATTTATCAAATCACCTCATTCTTTGGGGCACACGTTAGGAACACGAATGCGAACAAGCCTGAATGGTCCCCAGGACTATATGCAACTGAAAACTCACACCCCAGAAGTGACTCAAACTCATACTGACAGGAGCACTCTGCTGGCGTACAGGACACCTTAACCACTCGACCACCACGACTAGACTAAAGAGGATAATAGCCAAGGCAGTTTCCATCCCCCCGCCGGCACTTGGTGGTAATCTTGGGCATGGTATTTTATCAAATCACCTCATTCTTTGCGCAACACGTTTGGAAACACAAATGCGAACAAGCCTGAATGGTCCTCAGGACTATAGCAACTGAAAACTCACACCAGAAGTGACTCGAACCCATACTGCCCGAAGCACTTTGCTCTCGTACAGGACACCTTAACCGTTCGACCAACACGACCAGACAAAAGAGGATGGTAGTTGAGGCTATTTCCATCCCCCACCGGCACTCGGTTGGTAAACATGGGCACGGTATTTATCAAAATCACCTCATTCTTTGAGGCACATGTGAGGAACGCAAATGTGAACAAGTCTGCATGGTCCACAGGACTATATGCAACTGAAAACTCACACCCCAGAGTGACTCGAACTCTTACGGCCAGGCACACTCTGCTGGTGTATAGGACACCTTAAACCGCTTGACCAACACGACTGGACAAAGGAGGATGGCAGCCGAGGATACTTCCATTACCCCGCGGCACTCGGTTGGTAATATTGGGAATGGTATTTTAACAAATCTCCTCATTCTTTGGGGCATACGTGAGGAACATAAATGCGAACAAGCNTGCATACAGGACACTTTAACCGCTCGACCAACACGACCGGACAAAGGAGGATATTGCCGAGCTATTGCCATCCCCCCGCCGGCACTCGGTGGTAATATTTGGTATTTATTTTATCAAATCTCCTCATTCTTTGGGGCTCACGTGAGGAACACAAATGCGAACAAGCCTGAATGGTCCCCAGAACTATATGCAACTGAAAACTCACACCCCAGATGTGACTCGAACCCATACTGTATGGAGCACTCTGCTGGAGAACAAAACACCTTAACTGCTTGACCTACACGACCGGACAAAACAGGATGGTAGCAGAGGCTATTTCCATTACCCGCCGACACTCAGTGGTAATCTTGGGCATGGTATTTTATCAAATCTCCTCATTCTTTGGGGGGGACACGTTAGGAACACAAATGCAACATGCCTGACTGGTCCCAGGACTATATGCAGCGAAAACTCACACCCCAGAAGTGACTCGAACCTATACTTCAGGAGCACTCTGGTGGCGTACAGGACACCTAACCGCTCGACCTATACGACCGGACAAAAGAGTATGGCAGCAGAGGCTATTTCCATTCCACCGCGGCACTCAGTTGGTAATCTTGGGCATGGTGTTTTATCGAATCACCTCATTCTTTGGGGCACACGTGAGGAACACAAATGCGAACAAGCCTGAACGGTCTCCAGGACTATATGCAACTGAAAACTCACACCCAAGAAGTGACTCGAACTCATACTGCCAGGAGCACTCTGCTTGCATACAGGACACGTTAACCGCTCGACCAACACGACCGGACAAAGGAGGATGGTAGCCGAGGCTATTGCCATCCCCCCGCCGGCACTCGGTTGGTAATATTGGGTATTTTATTTTATCAAATAACCTCATTCTTTTGGGCACACGTGAGGAACACAAATGCAAACAAGCCTGAATGTCACCTGGATTATATGCAACAGAAAACTCACACCCCAGAAGTGACTCGAACCCATGCTGCCAGGAGCACTCTGCTAGCGTACAGGACACCTTAACCGCTCGACCAACATGACCGGACAAAAGAGAATGGTAGCAGAGGCCATTTTCATTCCCCGCCGGCACTCAGTTGGTAATCTTGGGCATGATATTTTAACAAAACTCTTCGTTCTTTGGGGCAGACGTAAGGAACACAAATGCGAACTAGCCTGAATGGTCCCCTGGACTATTTGCAACTCAAAACTCACAGCCCGCAAGTGACTCGTACCCATACTGCCAGGAGCACTCTGCTGACGTACAGAACACCTAAACCGCTTGACCTACACGAACGGACAAAGGAGGATGGTAGCCGAGGCAATTTCCATCCCCCGCCGGCACTCGATTGGTAATATTGGGAAATGTATTTTATCAAATCTACTCATTCTTTGGGGCACAATTGAGGAAGACGAATGCGAACAAGCCTGAATGGTCTCCAGGACAATATGCAACTGAAAACTCACAACGCTGAAATGACTCGAACCCATATTGCTAGGAGCACTCTTGTGGAATTCAGGACACATTAACTGCTCAACCAACACGACCGGACAAAAGAGGATGGTAGCCGAGGCTAGTTCCATCCCCCCGCCGGCACTATGTTGGAAATCTTGGGAATGGTATTTTATCAAATCACCTCATTCTTTGGGGCACACGTGAGGAACACAAATGCGAACAAGTCTGAATAATCCCCAGGACTATATGCAACTGAAAACTCACACCCAGAAGTGACTCGAACCCATACTGCCAGGAGCACTCTGCTGGCGTACAGAACACCTTAACCGCTCGACCTACACGACCGGATAAAACAGGATGGTAGCAGAGGCTATTTTCATTCCCCGCCGGCACTCAGTAAGGTAATCTTGGATATGGTATTTTATCAAATATCCTCATTCTTTGGGGCACACGTGAGGAACACAAATGCGAACAAGCCTGAATGGACACTAGGACTATATGGAACTGAAAACTCACACCCCAGAAAGGACTCGAACCAATGCTGCCAGGAGCTAGCGTACAGGACACCTTAACCGCTCAACTAATGCGACCGGACAAAAGAGGATGGTAGCCGAGGCTATTTCCATTCCCCCGCCGGTACTCAGTTGGTAACTTTGGGCATGGTATTTTATCAGATCACCTCTTTCTTCGGGCACACGTGAGGAACACAAACTCGAACAAGCCTGAATGGTCCCCAGGACTATATGCAACTGAAAGCTCACACCCCAGATGTGACTCGAACTCATACTGCCAGGAGCACTCTGCTGGCGTACATGACACCTTAACTGCTCGACCAACACAGCCGACAAAGGAGGATGGTAGCCAAGGAAATTTGCATCCCCCTGCCGGCACTCGGTTGGTAATCTTAGGAATGGTATTTTATCAAATCTTCTCATTCTTTGGGGAACACATGAGGAACACAAAAGCGAACAAGCCTGAATGGTCCCCAGGACTATATGCAACTGAAAACTCGCAGCCCGGAAGTGACTGGAACCAATACTTCCAGGAGCACTCTGCTGGCGTACAGGATACCTTAACCTCTCGACCAACAAGACCGGACAATAGAGGATTATAGCCGAGGCTATTTCCATCCCCACGCTGGCACTCAGTTGGTAATCTTGGGCATGGTATTTTATCATGTCACCTCATACTGTGGGGTACACGTTAGGAACACAAATGCAAACAAGCCTGAATGGACCCCAGGACTATATGCAACTGAAGGCTCACACCCCAAAAGTGACTCGAACCCATACTGCCAGATGAACTTTGCTGGCGTACAGGACACCTTAACTGCACGACCAACATGACTGGACATAAGAGGATGGAAGCCGAGTCTATTTACATAACCCCGCCGGCCCTTGGTTGGTATTCTTGGGTATTGTATTTAATCAAATTACCTCGTTCTTTGGGGCACACGTGAGGAACACAAATGCGAACAAGCCTGAACGGTCCCCAGGACTATATGCAACTGAAAACTCACACCCCAGAAGTGACTCGAACCCATACTGCCAGGAGCACTCTGCTGGCGTACAGGACACCTTAACTGCTGACCAACACGACCGGACAAAGGAGGATGGTATCCGAGGCTATTTCCATCCCCCGCCGGCACTCGGTTGGAAATCTTATGAATGATATTTTATCAATTCTCCTCATTCTTTCGGGCCCACGTGAGGAACACAAATGCGAACAAGCCTGAATGATCCCCAGGACTATATGCAACTGAAGACTCGCAGCCCGGAAGTGACTCGAACCCTTACTGCCAGGAGCACTCTGCTTACATATGGGACACCTTACCCTCTCGACCAACACGACCGGAAAAAAGAGGATGATAGCCGAGGCTATTTCCATTCCCCCCGCTTGCACTCAGTTGGTAATCTTGGGCATGGTATTTTATCAAATTACCTCATTCTTTGGGGCACACGTGAGGAACACAAATGCAAACATGCCTGAATGGTCCCCAGGATTATATGCAATTGGCGACTCACACTCCAGAAGTGACTCGAACCCATACAGCCAGGACCACTCTGCTCGTGTACAGGACACCTTAACTGCACTACCAACACGACTGGACAAAAGAGAATGGTTGCCGAGGCTATTTCCATCACCCCGCCGGCACTCGGTTGTTAATCTTGGGCATGGTATTTTATCAAATTACCTCATTCTTTGGGGCACACGTGAGGAACACAAATGCGAACAAGCCTGAATGGTCGCTAGGACTATATGCAACTGAAAACTCACACCCCAAAAGTGAATCGAACCCATACTGCCAGGAGCACTCTGCAGGCGTACAGGACACCTTAACCGCTCGACCAACACGACCGGACAAAAGAGGATTGTAGCAGAGGCTATTTCTATTCCCCCTCTGGCCCACAGTTGGTAATCTTTGGGACGGTATTTTATCAAATCTCCTCATTCTTTGGGGCACATGTGAGGAACACAAATGCAAACAAGCCTGAAAGGTCCCCAGGAATATATGCTACTGAAAACTCACAGCCCAGAAGTGACTCGAACCTATATTGCCAGGAACACTCTGCTGGCGTACAGGACACCTTAACCGCTCGACCAACACGACCGGACAAAAGAGGATTGTAGCAGAGGCTATTTCTATTCCCCCTCTGGCCCTCAGTTGGTAATCTTGGGCATGGTATTTTATCAAATCACCCCATTCTTTGGGGCACACGTTAGGAACACAAATGCGAACATTCCTGAATGGTCCCCATGACTATATGCAACTGAAAACTCACACACCAGAAGTGACTCAAACCCATACTTCCAGGAGCACTCTGCAGGCGTACAGGACACCTTAACCGCTCGACCAACACGACCGGACAAAAGAGGATGGTATCAGAGGCTATTTCCATACACCCGCCGGCACTCAGTAAGGTAATCTTGGACATGGTATTTTATCAAATATCCTCATTCTTTGGGGCACACGTGAGAAACACAAATGCAAACAAGCCTGAATGGAAACCAGGACTATATGCAACTGATATCGCACACCCCAGAAATGACTCGAACTCATGATGCCAGGAGCACTCTGCTAGCGTACAGGACACCTTAACCGCTCGACTAACGCGACCGGACAAAAGAGGATGGTAGCAGAGGCTATTTCCATCCCACTGCCGGCACTCGGTTCGTAATCATCGGCATGGTATTTTATCAAATCACCTCATTCTTTCGGGCACACGTGAGGAACACAAATGCAAACAAGCCTGAATGGTCCCCAAGACTATATGCAACTGAAAACTCACACCCCAGATGTGACTAACTCATACTGCCAGGAGCACTCTGCTGGCGTACAGGACACCTTAACTGCTCGACCAACACGAACGGACAAAGGAGGATGGTAGCCGAGGCTATTTCCATCCCCCCGCCGGCACTCAGTTGGTAATCTTGGGCATGGTATTTTATCAAATAACCTCATTCATTGGGGCACACGTGAGGAACACAAATGCGAACAAGCCTGAATGGACACTGTTGCGGTGGTGGTTTGGGTGGTATTATCGCTGACGGACCACCCAACCCACAACTCGATAGTACTTATATTCCACTAGGAGATCACACCAGGCGCTTCAGGCTCTAGGAGAGGGGAACAACGTCACACGTTTAGGGGATGCAGCTCCAACACTCAGCCTCGTTGTCACGTGCACACACCCACTCGAGCCGCTGTGACTCCCCACTCTCTCTTTATGGGATATGACCTCCTCAATCCCCTTTGTCTTACTAGACGTCCGTCTTACCCTGTCCACAGCAGTGGTTCCTGTTTCTTGCTCTCTCTCTCTCTCCGTCTTTACTATTTCCTGGGAAGCCTCACTAGGACTAGTGCAAACACCAGCAAATTTGAATACATTTACTGGATGAAGTACATATACAATACACGCATACTTATAATAATAATGAATCCTATACTCTATACTATTATAATCAGGTTGCACTCCAACACCATCAGAACTCTTATCATCAACTTGTTAGGTGGTATCCTATCTCTTGGTATTACCTAATATTATCAACCTCCTCAATTAGATTAAGTCTTACAATATAATGTTACACTACCAGCAAAAGAATGTACACATATATATATACCTATAAACATGTACAAGGTAAATCAGCATATGAATGCAATAACATACATATATGTATCAGTATAAATGATCCGTGCCACTCAACGAATCAACCGACCATTCTATCAGTCCTAGAATGCATATCTCTGTAGGTAACCCTGCCTACGTCTGTAACTCTAAACTTCAGTATAAACTTCGTAGAACAACAATGGCAAACGCTCACTCTCCTCTCACTGCGTCTTGCACACTAATGACAAACTCTCTGTCGCCTCCCTACAGGTGATCATTTAGAACTAGTTCACTACCCTGATGTCTTCAGGTTCTTCCGGGCTTAACCACCAGGATCCTCTGCAGCTCCTCCAGGCAGCTACCATGAAGTTTCCTTTAACAGTTATGGAGCTTCTCTACTCCCACTAGGGTCATCCACAACTCTCCTGGCTGCTGCACCATAAAGTTTCCTCAAACAACTGCTGTGCTTCACCACCTCTACAGAAGCACGTGACACTCCTCCTCACTGCTTCTCCTCACAGCTCGAGGTCCTCTCCTCCATTGCATTGGAGTCTCACCAACTACTACTCCTGTGCTGGCTTCGAAGTCCTCAGCAACTTCTTCCCCAAAGACAAACCACAGATTATTTGGTCGAGGGCGCTCCTCCCTCTGACAGTGTCTGACCAGGGCGCTTCCCACAGCACACAAAACTGTCACTGGGCGGCTTAGATACTCTCTCCTCGCAGTCCAGGACTTGAGACCACACGTCCTCAGCTCGACTCCACAGCTGGAACGTCTGCACCTTCTCTTCTCTTGGAGATAATATCGCTAGGGGTCTCCTTCTGACTGGAGCACAACGAAGCGCGTCCTCCCCCTACGATGTCTGGCCTCAAGTGAGGTCAAGACCCTCCCAAGTAAGCCTCACGCCTCCAGCCAATTGTCCACATCTCCTAACCAGTCATTTATCTGTTTTTCTAGTTCATTGCCCATATTCTCAAATTTTTATATAAATCGACCAAACTATCTTACCTATGTATTATCACCTCTATGATTCCTGGACCTTCCAGTTAGGTCAGGCTTGCTGAATAACTCTCAAAGGGGAGACTCGTTTCTCCTGCAGGCTGAGATCATAACAACATCAGGACTATATGCAACTGAAAACTCACACCCCAGAAGTGACTCGAACCCATGCTGCCAGGAATACTATGCTAGCGTACAGGACACCTTAACCGCTCGACCAACACAACCGAACAAAAGTGGATGGTAGCCGAGGCTATTTCCATCCCACTGCCGGCACTCGGTTGGCAATCTTGGGCATGGTATTTTATCAAATCACCTCATTCTTTGGGGCACACGTGAGGAACACAAACGCGAGCAAGCCTGAATGGTCCCCAGGACTATATGCAACTGAAAACTCACACCCTTGATATGACTCGAACTCATACTGCCAGGAGCTCTCTGCTGGCGTACAGGACACCTTAACTGCTTGACCAACACAGCCGGACAAAGGAGGATGGTAGCCGAGGAAATTTGCATCCCCCCGCTGGCACTTGGTTGGTAATCTTAGGAAAGGTATTTTATCAAATCTCCTCATTCTTTGGGGCACACGTGAATAACACAAATGCGAACAAGCCTGAATGGACACCAGGACTATATGCAACTGAAAACTCGCAGCACGGAAGTGACTCGAACCCATACTGCCAAGAGCACTCTGCTTTCATATAGGACACCTTAACCGCTCGACCAACATGACCGGAAAAAAGAGGATGGTAGAAGAGGCTACTTCCATTCCCCCTCCGGCACTCAGTTGGTAATCTTGTGCATGGTATTTTATCAAATTACCTCATTTTTTGGGGCATACATTATGAACACAAATGCGAACATGCCTGAATGGTCCCCAGGACTATAGGCAACTGAAAACTCACACCCCCAGAAGTGACTCGAACCCATACTGCCAGGAGCACTTTGCTGGCGTACAGGACACCTTAACTGCTTACAAACACGACCGGACAAAGGAGGATGGTATCCGAGGCTATTTCCATTCCCCCTCCGGCACTCGGTTGGAAATCTTATGAATGGTATTTTATCAAATCACCTCATTCTTTGGGCACACGTGAGGACACAAATGCAAACATGCCTGAATGGTCCCCAGGATTATATGTAATTGGCGACTCACACTCCAGAAGTGACTCGAACCCATACAGCCAGGCCACTCTGCTCGTGTACAGGACACCTTAACTGCACGACCAACACGACTGGACAAAGAGAATGGTAGCCGAGGCTATTTCCATCACCCCGCCGGCACTCGGTTAGTAATCTTGGGCATGGTATTTTATCAAATCACCTCATTCTTTGGGGCACACGTGAGGAACACAAATGCGAACAAGCCTGAATGGTCGCCAGGACTATATGCAACTGAAAACTCACACCCCAAAAGTGAATCGAACCCATACTGCCAGGAGCACTCTGTTAGCATACAGGACACCTTAACCGCTCGACCAACACAACCAGACAAAAGAGGATGGTAGCCGAGGCTATTTCCATCCCCCGACGGCACTCAGTTAGTAATCTTAGGGATGGTATTTTATCAAATCTCCTCATTCTTTGGGGCACATGTGAGGAACACAAATGCAAACAAGCCTGAAGGTCCCCAGGAATATATGCAACTGAAAACTCACAGCCCAGAAGTGACTCGAACCTATATGCCAGGAACACTCTGCTGGCGTACAGGGACACCTTACCGCTTGACCAACACGACCGGACAAAAGGGATTGTAGCAGAGGCTATTTCTATTCCCCTCTGGCCCTCAGTTGGTAATCTTGGGCATGGTATTTTGTCAAATCACCTCATTCTTTGGGGCACACGTTAGGAACACAAATGCGAACATGCCTGAATGGTCCCCATGACTATATGCAACTGAAAACTCACACACCAGAAGTGGACTCGAACCCATACTTCCAGGAGCACTCTGCAGGCGTACAGGACACCTTAACCGCTCGACCTACACGACCGGACAAAAGAGGATGGTAGCAGAGGCTATTTCCTTTCCACCCGCCGGCACTCAGTAAGGTAATCTTGGAAATGTATTTTATCAAATATCCTCATTCTTTGGGGCACACGTGAGAACACAATGCAAACAAGCCTGAATGGACACCAGGACTATATGCAACTGAAANCTCACACCTCAGAAGTGACTCGACCCCATACTGCCAGGAGCACTCTGCTGGCGTACAGAATACCTTAACTGCTCGACCTACACGACGGACAAAGCAGGATGATAACAAAAGCTATTTCCATTCCCCCTCCGGCACTCAGTTCGTAATCTTGGGCATGGCATTTCATCAAATCACCTCATTCATTTAGGCACACGTGAGGAAAACAAATGCAAACAAGCCTGAATGGTCCCCTGGGCTATATGCAACTGAAAACTCACAGCCCAGAAGTGACTCGAACCCATACTGCCAGGAGCATTCTGCTGGCGTATAGGACACTTTAACAGCTCGACTAATACGACCGGAAAAAAGAGGATGGTAGCAGAGGCTATTTCCATTCCCCCGCCAGCACTCAGTTGGTAGTCTTGGACATGGTATTTTATCAAATCACCTCATTTTTTAGGGCACACGTTAGGAACACAAATGCGAACAAGCCTGAATGATCGTCAGGACTATATGCAACTGAAAACTCACACCCCAGAAGTGACTCGAACCCATACTGCCTGGAGCACTCTCCTGGCATACAGAACGCCTTAACTGCTTGACCTACATGACCGGACAAAACAGGATGGTAGCAGAGGCTATTTCCTTCCCCCGACGGCACTCAGTTGGTAATCTTGGGAAACGCATTTTATCAAATCTCCTCATTCTTTGGGGCACACGTGAGGAACACAAATGCGAACAAGTCTAAATGGTCCCCAAGACTATATGCAACTGAAAACTCACACCCAAGATGTGACTCGAACTCATACTGCCAGGAGCACTCTGCTGGCGTACAGGACACCTTAACTGCTCGGCAAACACGACCGGACAAAGGAGGATTTTAGCCGATGCTATTTCCATCCCCCCGCCGGCACTCAGTTGGTAATCTTGGGCATGGTATTTTATCAAATTACCTCTTTCTTTGGGGCACAGGTGCGGAACACAAATGCGAACAAGCCTGAACGGTCCCCTGGACTATATGCAACTGAAAACTCACACCCAAGAAATGACTCGAACCCATACTGCCAGAAGCACTTTGCTGGCGTACAGGACACCTTAACGTCTCGACCAACATGACTGGACATAAGAGGATGGTAGCCGAGGCTATTTCCATCCCCGCCGGCACTCGGTTGGAAATCTTAGGAATTGTATTTCATCAAATCACCTCATTCTTTGGGGCACACGTGAGGAACACAAATGCGAACAAATCTGAATGGTCTGCAGGACTATATGCAACTGAAAACTCACACCCCAGAAGTGACTCGAACCCATACTTCCAGGAGCACTCTGTTGGAATTCAGGAAACATTAACTGCTCAACCAACACGACCGGACAAAAGAGGATGGTAGCCGAGGCTAGTTCCATCCCCCCGCCGGCACTCGGTTGGTAATCCTGGGCATGGTAATTTATCAAATCACCTCATTCTTTGGGGCACACGTGAGGAACACAAATGCGAACAAGCCTGAACGGTCTCTAGGACTATATGCAACTGAAAACTCACACCCAAGAAGTGACTCGAACTCATACTGCCAGGTGCACTCTGCTTGCATACAGGACACTTTAACCGCTCGACCAACACGACCGGACAAAGGAGGATGGTAGCCGAGGCTATTGCCATCCCCCGCCGGCACTCCGTTGGTAATATTGGGTATTTTATTTTATCAAATCTCCTCATTCTTTGGGGCACACGTGAGGAACACAAATGCGAACAAGCCTGAATGGTCCCCAGGACTATATGCAACTGAAAACTCACACCCCAGAAGTGACTCGAACCCATACTGCATGGAGCACTCTGCTGGAGAACAGAACACCTTAACTGCTTGACCTACACGACCAGACAAAACAGGATGGTAGCAGAGGCTATTTCCATTACCCCGCCGACACTCAGTTGGTAATCTTGGGCATGGTATTTTATCAAATCACCTCATTCTTTGGGGCACACGTGAGGAACACAAATGCGAACAAGCCTGAATGGTCCCCAGGACTATATGCAACTGAAAACTCACACCCCAGAAGAGAGTCGAACCCATACTGCATGGAGCACTCTGCTGGAGAACAGAACACCTTAACTGCTTAACCTACACGACCGGACAAAACAGGATGGTAGCAGAGGCTATTTCCATTACCCCGCCGACACTCAGTTGGTAATCTTGGGCATGGTATTTTATCAAATCTCCTCATTCTTTGGGGGGGGGGGACACGTTAGGAACACAAATGCAAACATGCCTGACTGGTCCCCAGGACTATATGCAACAGAAAACTCACACCCCAGAAGTGACTCGAACCTATACTTCCAGGAGCACTCTGTTGGCGTACAGGACACCGTAACCGCTCGACCTATACGACCGGACAAAAGAGGATGGCAGCAGAGGCTATTTCCTTTCCACCGCCGGCACTCAGTTGGTAGTCTTGGGCATGGTGTTTTATCAAATTACCTCATTCTTTGGGGCACACGTGAGGAACACAAATGCGAACAAGCCTGAATGGTCTCCAGGACTATATGCAACTGAAAACTCACACCCCAGATGTGACTCGAACTCATACTGCCAGGAGCACTCTGCTTGCATACAGGACACTTTAACCGCTCGACCAACACGACCGGACAAAGGAGGATATTGCCGAGGCTATTGCCATCCCCCCGCCGGCACTCGGTTGGTAATATTGGGTATTTTATTTAATCAAATCTCCTCATTCTTTGGGGCTCACGTGAGGAACACAAATGCGAACAAGCCTGAATGGTCCCCAGAACTATATGCAACTGAAAACTCACAGCCCAGATGTGACTCGAACCCATACTGTATGGAGCACTCTGCTGGAGAACAAAACACCTTAACTGCTTGACCTACACGACCGGACAAAACAGGATGGTAGCAGAGGCTATTTCCATTACCCCGCCGACACTCAGTTGGTAATCTTGGGCATGGTATTTTATCAAATCTCCTCATTCTTTGGGGCGACACGTTAGGAACACAAATGCAAACATGCCTGACTGGTCCCCAGGACTATATGCAGCAGAAAACTCACACCCCAGAAGTGACTCGAACCTATACTTCCAGGAGCACTCTGTTGGCGTACAGGACACCGTAACCGCTCGACCTATACGACTGGACGAAAGAGTATGGCAGCAGAGGCTATTTCCATTCCACCGCCGGCACTCAGTTGGTAGTCTTGGGCATGGTGTTTTATCAAATTACCTCATTCTTTGGGCACACGTGAGGAACACAAATGCGAACAAGCCTGAATGGTCTCCAGGACTATATGCAACTGAAAACTCACACCCCAGATGTGACTCGAACTCATACTGCCAGGAGCACTCTGCTTGCATACAGGACACTTTAACCGTTCGACCAACACGACCGGACAAAGGAGGATATTGCCGAGGCTATTGCCATCCCCCCGCCGGCACTCGGTTGGTAATATTTGGTATTTTATTTTATCAAATCTCCTCATTCTTTGGGGCTCACGTGAGGAACACAAATGCGAACAAGCCTGAATGGTCCCCAGAACTATATGCAACTGAAAACTCACACCCCAGATGTGACTCGAACCCATACTGTATGGAGCACTCTGCTGGAGAACAAACACCTTAACTGCTTGACCTACACGACCGGACAAAACAGGATGGTAGCAGAGGCTATTTCCATTACCCCGCCGACACTCAGTTGGTAATCTTGGGCATGGTATTTTATCAAATCTCCTCATTCTTTGGGGGGGACACGTTAGGAACACAAATGCAAACATGCCTGACTGGTCCCCAGGACTATATGCAGCAGAAAACTCACACCCCAGAAGTGACTCGAACCTATACTTCCAGGAGCACTCTGTTGGCGTACAGGACACCTTAACCGCTCGACCTATACGACCGGACAAAAGAGGATGGCAGCAGAGGCTATTTCCATTCCACCGCCGGCACTCAGTTGGTTATCTTGGGCATGGTATTTTATCAAATCACCTCATTCTTTGGGGCACACGTGAGGAACACAAATGCGAACAAGCCTGAATGGTCCCCAGGACAATACGCAACTGAAAACTCACAACCCTAGAAGTGACTCGAACCCATACTGCCAGGAGCCCTTTGCTGGCGTATAGGACACCTTAACTGCTAGACCAACACGACCGGAAAAAAGAGGATTGTAGCAAAGGCTATTTCCATTCCCCTGCCGGCACTCAGTTTTTAATATTGGGCATGGTATTTTATCAAATCACTTCATTTTTAGACGCACACATTAGGAACACAAAATGCGAACATGCCTGAATGGTCCCCAGGACTATTTGCAACTGAAACTCACACCCCAGAAGTGAGTCGAACCAATACTTCCAGTAGCACTCTGCTGGCGTACAGAACACCTTAACCGTTCGACCTACACGACCGGACAAAAAACGATGGTAGCAGAGGCTATTTCCATTCCCCCGCCGGCACTCAGTTGGTAATCTTGGGTATGGTATTTTATCAAATTACCTCTTTCTTTGGGGCACAGGTGCGGAACACAAATGCGAACAAGCCTGAACGGTCCCTGGACTATATGCAACTGAAAACTCACACCCAAGAAATGACTCGAACCCATACTGCCAGAAGCACTTTGCTGGCGTACAGGACACCTTAACGTCTCGACCAACATGACTGGACATAAGAGGATGGTAGCCGAGGCTATTTCCATCCCCGCCGGCACTCGGTTGGAAATCTTAGGAATTGTATTTCATCAAATCACCTCATTCTTTGGGGCACACGTGAGGAACACAAATGCGAACAAATCTGAATGGTCTGCAGGACTATATGCAACTGAAAACTCACACCCCAGAAGTGACTCGAACCCATACTTCAGGAGCACTCTGTTTGAATTC
>WNGS01161589.1:40770-52886 GCA_020271785.1 Procambarus virginalis | reverse complement strand
CACCTTTCCTGTCTTGATCTTTCTCTCTGCTCGTCATCCCTTTACTTAGATTTCACGTGGCAGGTTCTTGATGACCTCCATAACAGTGATCATTTCCCCATCCTCGTTTCCTTTTTCTCTTTTCACCTTCCCCTCTCCTTCCCTCGGTGGCAGTTTGCCAAGACTGACTGGTGCCTATTGACCCTCCGTGCTACTCTCTCTGACCTCTCCTCTCTGCCTCTTCCTCACGCCCTCCTCCTTTTTTATGACACTGTCTTCAATGCTGCCCTCCGCTCTATTCCTCGCTCTTCCTCCACGGTACACTGAAGTACGTTCCCTGGTGGAATGCGGACTGTGCTCGGGCTGTCCGCTGTAAACGTGCAGCCTGGAAGAAACACCGCCGCCGGCAGACGGCTGATTCTTTTATTCTGTTTCGGAAGGCAAGTGCCGTGGCCCGTAGGACCATTCATACAGCTAAACATGAGAGTTGGAAATCTTATGCTTCCACCATTACGTCCGATACTCCTCTGCCGCAGATCTGCAAGAAAATCTGCAAGATTGCGGGCAAGTTCGTTTCAGATGTCTCGCTGGTTCTCCACCTCCGTGGAACTCTTGTGGCGGATCCAGTGAAGGTCGCGGCCGAACTGGGTTCCCACTTTTCTTCTGTTAACTCTGGTTCTCATCTTCCTCAATCCTTCCTTCTTTGTAAGCCTGTTCTTGAATCTTATCCTTTAGATTTCCACACTCATCTCCGCCTTCCCTATAACGATCCTTTCTCTCTTTCTGAACTTCAGTCTGCCCTGGCCCTCTGCGGATCTACGGCAGCGGGCTCAGATGACGTTCATTATGAGATGCTTCACCATCTCCCTCCGTGCACTTCTCAGTATATACTGAGTTTGTATACCCGGGTCTGGGAGTCGTCGTCCGTCCCTGAGGACTGGCTCGACGCCGTTGTACTCCCTATTCAGAAACCAGGGTCTCTCGGTACGTCCCCTAAGGACTTCCCCCCTATTGCTCTCACGAGTTGTGTTTGCAAGCTCTTTGAGTGTATGGTAAATGTCCGTCTGACCCCGTCTTGGAACACCATCACCACCTCTCTCCTTCACAATTTGGTTTTCGCAAGTGTCGCAGGACGACTGATGTCCTGGTGAACCTGGAGGTCAATATTCGTACTGCTTTTGCTGCGAAGACCTCTGTTGTTGCTGTCCTTTTTGACCTGGAAAAGGCTTATGACACGACTTGGAGATACCATATTCTGTCCCAACTTCGTTCTTTTGGCCTTCGTGGTAATCTCCCTCTCTTCCTTCAAAGCTTTCTCTCTCGTCGTACCTTTTGAGTCAGGCTTGGTGCCACTCTCTCTGTCTCTTTTCGGCAGTATGAAGGTGTGCCCCAAGGTAGTGTTCTGAGTACTACTCTTTTTTCTGGTTGCCCTCAATGGTCTTCTTTCCTCCCTTCCTTCTGGCATCTTCTCCGCTCTTTATGTTGACGATCTTACTCTTTGCTGTCGGGGTGATGATTCGCCTCTCCTTCAACGGCGGCTTCAACTTGCGATTGATGCCGTGTCATCTTGGGCCACCAATCATGGCTTCAAGTTCTCTACTACTAAGACTTGTGCCATGACTTTTACTCGGAAGCGGGTCGTTCTTCGTCCCTCTTTGTCACTTTGTGGTCATCCCCTTGAGTACAAAGATTCCGCAAGCTTTTGGGGTTATTCTTTGACACTTGTTTGTCTTGGTCGCCCCATGTCTTTTACCTCCGTGTTGAATGCTCTAAGTCCCTTAACCTACTTAAGGTTTTGTCCCATACTTCTTGGGGAGCGGATAGGCGCACGCTCCTCTATTTGCATTCCTCTCTCGTCCTGTCTAAACTCGATTATGGTTGCCCTGCATACTCTTCTGCTTCTCCTTCTACTCTTCGCCGTCTTGATCCTTTGCACCATATTGGGTTGCGCCTCAGCTCTGGTGCTTTTCGTTCAACTCCTACCCTCAGCTTGTACGCTAACACTGGCTTTCTGTCTCCAGGATCGCCGTGATCACTACAGTCTTCCCTATCTTGCACGATCCTTACAGCATCCTCACTCTCGCCTCTATCGTGCTTTGACTTTTAGCCCTCCTGTAGTTCCTGTTCCTCTTCACCTCCTTCCTCTTTCTGTCCATTTGTCTCGCTTACAGATTCTCTTTCAGTTCATATTACCAATGTTTCTCCTCGTATTGTTCCATCCTTGCCCCCGTGGAGGGTCCCCCTTCCCAAATTTTGTACTTCTCTGACCCGCATCACTAAAGCTTTTACCCCTCCTACAGTTCTGAAACGCCTCTTCCTTGAGCACTTTTCTTCTCACTCCCACTCCGTTCCCATCCTCACCGATGGGTCAAAGTCTGCTGACGGTGTAGGCTACTCTGTTGTTTTTCCTGACCACACTTATATGTGTCGCCTTCCTCCAGAGGCTAGCATCTTCACAGCAGAACTTTATGCTATTCTCTATGCTCTTCGTCTCCTGCTTTCCCGGTGTCAATCCTCCTTTGTGGTGGTAGTTGACTCTCGTAGTGCCCTCATGGCGTTAGGGTCCTTTAATCCGGTCCACCCGGTGTTTGTCGAGATTCAACATTGGCTGTTTCTTATCTCCAGTAAATTTAAGTCAGTTGCATTTTGCTGGGTTCCCAGCCATGTTGGTGTCTTTTTAAATGAGCGTGCGGATGCTGCTGCTAAGGAAGCTATCCGCGTTTGTCCCATCTCCCATAAAAGTATTCCTTATTCCGACTTTTACCCAGTTATTCATGCCTCCATCCTTGCCCGTTGGCAGAGTTGTTGGTCGTCCGTTATTGGTAACAATCTGCGTACTCTTAAGAGTCATGTGTCCCAGTGGCCTTCCTCCTTCCACTGTAACCGGCGGTGGGAAACGGCTCTAGCTAGGTTACGTATTGGCGATACCCGTTTTACTCACAGTCACTTAATGGAGCGCCGCCCTGCTCCTTATTGTCCAAATTGCATTGTCCCTCTTACGGTCGTGCATATCCTTGTTGAATGTCCTGACTTCCAGGACGAGCGTGTGTCTTGTTGGTCGCTTGTGCCTCGAGATAGAATTCTTGGCGACTCAGATACTTTTGATATCGTTCGCCTTATGAGTTTCTGTTCTCGTGTTGGCATCCTTGGTGATATTTAGCGCCCTCTGATTATCCCGCACATTTGATGGTGCTACATAGCCTTCCCGGTTTGGTGCTTTCTATTGATAATTACTTGATATTGTTTGCCTTATGGGCTTTTGTTCTCGTATTGGTATCCTTAGTGATACTTAGCGCCTTTTTAATATCTCGCACGTTTGATGGTGCTACATTGCTTTCCCGACTTGGTGCCTTCTTTTGATAATTACTTACTTCATCAAGGCCCCCCCCACCCCAAGGCCGAATTACTGACCCCGCCCAGGATGCAACATAAGATCACTGCTTTTTCCAAAGAAAAAGCGGTGGATTTTCTGAGGGAAGAAATCGTGTGTAGGGCAGCAGAGTCTAACCGCCCAAGCTGCGCTCGCAACGAGCCAAGGTTATATAAGCTCTGCCGCGGACTGGGTGGGCCTCTGTTCTCGACAAGCAAGCAGCTGCTCACGTGCAA
Source organism: Procambarus virginalis (assembly GCA_020271785.1). NCBI lineage: Eukaryota > Metazoa > Arthropoda > Malacostraca > Decapoda > Cambaridae > Procambarus > Procambarus virginalis. The sequence goes on along the minus strand of WNGS01161589.1, from coordinate 49,301 downwards.
AACGTAAACACAGAAGTTTAGCCTGCTCAGCTGTGCCCCCAGCATGGACCCTACACCAGTTCCTATCGACAACGACTCAGAGCGACCCGTCAGGGGCGTCCTGCCATCCTCAACATCTAAGGTACATTTGTGTCTGTGTCTCCCTCTCCACGCTTGAGCGTGGAGCTTCCCCTAGATGTAGGGGTGCCCCAGTGTCTGGCATGTGCTTAATGCCATGTCCCTTGTGGTACGTGTTGTGTCCCTAGGTAGTTTCCTCCCTCCCTGGCCGAGCCGGAAGGCCTAGCTGCTTCTCTCTGGGGCACTCAGCTATGAGGTTGCTCGGCAAGGTCCCTCCTTGCCCTCCGTGGCGCACATGGCGCGCGCCCCTGAGGCATGCCTGTGTGGGGCTTTGCGCTCAGTGCGCTCAACTCACACCAAAGTATCACCTGCGTGCTTCTGTATATTCGATCAAATATATATATTATCTTAGTGTTTGTGTTTATTGTCACCATACTTTACGTAACAATAGAACCGTTACACCACTGCTAGGCTTAGGCTCGGCTACATTAAGTACCTCTGGGAATTTGTAACATCTGCTGATGTAGATTTGACTAAATGTAAACTCTGTCAGCAGAACTATTCGCATACTTTGCGTCATTATATAATGGAATGTGAAAAAATCGCGGAATTTAGAGATAACACCATCAATAGTGTCCAAGAAATGTGTAAGTACTTCATTCATAATGATGTGCTGCCCGAAATCTTAGCGAAGTATCCAAAATTTGCTTACTGTAAGTAATGCATGCACATGACTGTAAAGCTGCCGCCCAGATGGGTGGGTGTGGAGCAAGACTATACTGTGCGACTCACCATAGATATTAAGTGCCTTGTATAGTGACTGTTGTGAGCCTCTTGTTGAATCACTTGTGACACAAAAGATTATTGTTGTGTGTATTTGTGTGGGTGATTAAATATGTATGTGTATGTATATATGGATACGTATGTATATGAACATGTATGCATGAGTATGTGTACATGTATATATAACATTAATAATTTTGTAACTAGCGTCATATGATTGTTATTTGCTTAGCTAAACGAACTAGAGGTTCAGTTCCTGAACCTATTATGTGTCTCTGTAATCCTTTACACCAACGCCCACGGGATGGGTATGGGGTGCATAATAAAGAAAGAAATTGGTACTCTTTTGGGAGCGGAAGCCAAACTGACAGGGACTTAGTATATTGAATTTTATGAGATAGGAGTAGAGCTGTTTGTAAATAATTTTTTCAAATATTTTTAATAATAAAGGTAGATTTGATATGGGTCTGTAATTATTTATGTCTGCCGTGTTACCTCCTTTATGAACTAGCGTTACTCTTGCTTTTTTTAAGGATGTCAGGGAAGGCATGACATTCTAGAGATTTATTGAACAGTAAGGCTATGGGAAGTGCAAGGGCATGGGAGGCAATCTTGTATACCAGGATGGTATTTCACTAATGTTCCCAGCTTTGGATTTTAGTGAGTGAATGATGGACACAATATCTGTAGGGCTGATCGGTGAGAGGAGAAGAGAGTTTGGAGAGCTACCTGAAAGATATGTGGTAACATGTGTCTAGGTCCATGTGCTTTTCNTCTCTCTCTCTCTGAACTTCAGTCTGGCCTGGCCCTCTGCGGTTCTACGGCAGCTAGCTAGGATGACATTCATTGAGATGCTTCGCCATCTCCCTCCTTGCACGTCTCAGTATTTACTGAGTCTGTATAAACAGGTCTGGGAGTCGTCATTAGTTCCTGAGTACTGGCTCGATGCCGTTGTCCTTCCTATTCGGAAACCGGGGTCTCTTGGGACATTCCCGAGGGACTTCACCCCTATTGCCCTCACAAGTTGTGTTCGCAAACTCTTTGAGCGTATGGTAAATTTCGTCTGATGTGGTTCTTGGAACACCACCACCACCTCTCTCCTCAATGTGGTTTTCGCAAGTGCCACAGCACAGCTGATGTCCTAGTGAACTTGGAGGTCTATATTCGTACTGCTTTTGCTGCGAGGACCTCCGTTGCTGGTGTCCTTTTTGACCTGTAAAAGGCTTATGACACAACCTGGAGATACCATATTCTGTCCCAACTTCGTTCTTTTGGCCTTCGTGGTAATCTCCCTCTCTTCCTCCAAAGCTTCCTCTCTCGTCGTTCCTTTCAAGTCAGGCTTGGTATCACCCACTCTGCCTCTTTTCGGCAATATGAAGGTGTGCCCCAAGGCAGTGTTCTGAGCACTACAATATTTCTGGTTGCCCTCAATGGTCTTCTTTCCTCCCTTCCTTCTGGCATTTTCTCCAAACTTTATGTCGACGATCTTACTCTTTGCTGTCGAGGTGATGATTCGCCTCTCCTTCAACGGCGGCTTCAACTTGCGATTGATGCCGTGTTGTCTTGGACCACCAATCATAGCTTCAAGTTCTCTGCAACTAAGACTTGTGTTATGACTTTTACTCGAAAGCATGTCGTCCTTCGTCCTTCTTTGTTACTCTATGGTCGTCCCCTTGTGTACAAAGATTCCTCGAAGCTTTTGGGGCTAATCTTTGACACTCGTTTGTCTTGGTCGCCCCATATCTCTTACGTCCAAGTTGAGTGCTCTAAGGCCTTTAACCTACTTAAATTTTTGTCCCATACTTCTTGGGGAGAGAGCAAATAGGTGCACACTCCTCTATTTGCACTCCTCTCTCGTCCTGTCTAAACTCGATTATGGTTGCCCTGTATACTCTTCTGCTTCTCCTTCTACTCCTCGCCGTCTTGATCCTTTGCACCATACTGGGTTGCACCTCAGCTCTGGTGCCTTTCGTTCAACTCCTACCCTCAGCTTGAACGCTGACACTGGCTTCCTATCTCTCCAGGACCACCATGATCGCTACTGTCTTCGTTATCTTGCACGGTCCTTACAGCATCCTCACTCTCGCCTCTGTCGTCGTTTAAATTTTACTCCTCCTGTAGTTCCTGTTCCTGTTCCTCTTCACCACCTTCCTCTTTCTGTCCGTTTGTCTCGCTTACAAGATTCTCTTTCGGTTCGTATTACCAATGTTTCTCCTCGTATTGTTTCGTCCTTGCCCCTGTGGAGGGTCCCCCTTCCCAAATTTTGTACTTCCCTCACCCGCATCACTAAAGCTTTTACCCCTCTTACGGTTATGAAATGCCTTTTCCTTGAACACTTTTCTTCACACTCCCACTCCGTTTCCATTTTCACCGATGGGTCAAAGTCTGCTGACGGTGTAGGCTACTCTGTTGTTTTTCCTGACCACACTTGTATGTGTCGCCTTCCTCCGGAGGCTAGCATCTTCACAGCAGAACTTTATATGCTATTCTCTCTGCTCTTCGTCTCCTGCTTTTTCGTTGTCAATCCTCCTTTGTGGTGGTAGTTGACTCTCGTAGTGCCCTCGTGGCTTTGGGGTCCTTTAATCTGGTCCACCTGTTGGTCATCAAGATTCAACATTGGCCGTTTCTTATCTCCAGTAAATTTAAGTCGGTTGAGTTTTGCTTGGTTCCCAGCCACGTTGGTCTCTCTTTAAATGAGCGTGTGGCTATTGTCGCTAAGGACGCTATCTGCACTTGTCCCATCTCTCGTAAAGGTATTCCTTATTCCGACTTTTACCCAGTTATTCATTCCTCCATCCTTGCCCGTTGGCAGGATTGTTGGTCGTCTGTTTCTGGTAACAAACTACATACTCTTAAGAGTCGTGTGTCTCTGTGGCCTTCCTCCTACCACCGTAACCGGCGGTGGAGAACGGCTCTGGCTAGGTTACGATTGGCCATACACGTTTATCTCACGATCACTTAATGGAGCGCCGTCCTGCTCCTTATTGCCATAATTGTATTGTTCTTCTTACTGTTGTGCACATTCTTGTTGAATGTCCTGACTTACAGGATGAGCATGTGTCTTGCTTTCTGACCGTCCCTCGTGGTGAATTGTCTCTCAGTGGAATTCTTGGTGAATCAGATACTGTTATAAATTTAAGTGCTGATATGGGGGGGGATGGAGTATTAAAGAGAAGGGCCAGCAGTTAGAACCAAGATGTATCAAAATTAGGGGAGATCAGATAGGCCCGGCCCCCAATAAGAACATAAACAATATTAAGCGGCTTAAGGTCAATACGTCAGCCTAGAGATTTGATCACTGCTCCCCTACACAGGAAGAATGGATACTCCTCTAAAACTAACTTATTTATTAAACTCTCATAACAACCCCCCATATACATTAAATAACAATAACAATAATTGCTTTACCACACTATCTTACTTTAAACGCCTTGGTACACATAGGCAGGATACAAGATTTTACAATTAGGACAAGCTAGGGTAAAGTCTACTAGTGAAGAACTTGAAAGCTCGAGGCAACTTAGGGTAGTGAGCCCACGTGGTACCCTAACACAACACAACACTTAGAGATACCCAAAACACTGGCTTATACTACACAATATCTACACAAGTCTCACAATTCCAGCAGTATGCACGGTTACATATAAAGGTACTTAACTTTGTAGTCACAGGAACTTAAGGTAAGGGAAAGGGAGAAGGAGGAGGAGAATCAAGGCAGAGTCCCACAGGTAGGTCTTCACACCACACAGTCTGAACAGAGAAGAACGATCCAGCGTCCAGTCACCAGCTCCCGAGTTGTTGTGGTTGCCGGGAAGAGCCTAATTGATCGTGCAGCTTATAAACATTACAAATTTTCACCGACGTACAATACTGTTTACTTTTCTCGTTTTAAGGATAGTTAATAATTACTACACTGTTATACTTAATCCAAAACAAGCTCAAGAGTCTGAAAGCTCTGTGAGAAACAAGATTCGTCTTACGTCTGGCAAGGAAGACAGGAACAAAGGCGCGTCAACAAGTGCATCAAATAATGTAAAGTAGTTTATTTAAAGTTCAAATTGACCTCTGGTTTCCATCTGAGGACCCCCCTCACTGTCTGGCTCGTTGTCGCCGTGAGGGGGCTTGGTGGGCAGCTGCCGGAGCATGATGCTTCGTGAGCCAGTCCTCTGTCCTTTTGCAGCCTTATGTTCCTGCTGCTTCCTTTACCAATTTTGCCAGGCCCTTTTCCTTTTCCTTGTGTTTCATTTTTCTCCCCCCTCTTCTCCTATCAAATTGTCATTTCCTGCCAACCTTTTGCCTATTTTGATTATTCTTTCGACCTTCTTTTGTTTTGACGCTCAAGTGTTTGAGGGCCATACTCTGCACCCGTAGAACTGTAGTACCCAACGTCTCGAGCGAGGGGACCCTTTTATTGTCAATCCTCCTTTCGTCACTGAACCCGCTCTGATGGACTCACGGTTCTTAAGGTGGCGTTTGTGGGGCGTATACTCACGACGCACCACTGGGGGGCCCCGGCAAAATCGGCGATAGCTTCTTGTTGGGTGTCCTGCCTCTAATTGTGGCTCCATGGTGGGTGTGGGGGCACATTCGTGAATGAAAGTTTTTCCTTGTTTTCATGGCTGATAAAGTTTCCCTTGTATTTTCTCAGGCTCATGGGTGGGCGACCAAGCCCCCGAGTCGGACTGTGTTGGGAGACCAGGCCCTGTAGCCCCTGCTGCATTGGGCCCCCGACGCCTGACTATTCCCCTCAGCTCCCCTCCCTCCTCTGTGGTAGGGTCGAGTCCCCAGCCCCCAGTGGTGACCACCTCGTCCCTGGCACGGCTCCGTCTCATTGTGACTACTGCGCTTTTTACCCCCATGACTCCGGGGTTCTCACGCCGGAGAAGGGATCGTGCAAGTGTGCCACGGCCGCACTCGCACGATCCCTTCCCGTATACTACTTACAAGCCTTGTTTGGTCCCGCTACGTGGGCTAAATACTTTGATCTCCACCATCTGGATTCTACTCCTCCTGACGATTTCTCTCCCTCCATAAACACTTTGTTGATTAGTAGATGCCTCTGTTACTTTTAACTCCACCAGTTATGGTACGCGTGTCGTCGCTGCTCCTTCTCAGGATGCAGCTACTCGCTTAGCCGCTTTGTCCTGCATTGGAGAGACCCCTGTTCGGGTCTCTCAAAACGCTCAGTTAATGCCAGTGTTGGCCTGTTCTCCCACACCATGTTGCAACTGGTGTCGGGACCTCAAAGACTGCCATGAAGATATTAAACATATCCTCGAAGCCCAGGCCATTCTGTCCCTCCGGGTGGACACGTTTTACTCGACCCCCTCGTGGTTGTCGGCGTCAACCCCTTCGAGTTGTAAAATCACCTTTGATAGTAGGACCCTTCTGCCCTCTATTATTCTTGCTGGTGCAAGATGCTCTGTTCAGGAGTACATTCCCTCTCCTAGAATTTGCAATAAGTGTTGGAAGTTCGGGCACGGTGTCCTCAAATGCACCAGTACTATGTATCTATGCCCTTGTGTGGGGACGATAGTCATTCTAAGTCCGAGTGCACTTCTTCCCGGGCTCGCTGTCTCAATTGCGGTGAAGCCACCCTACCTTCTCACGCTCGTGTATGCACTATAAACTCGAGGAAGCCGTCCTCGACTTGAAGCACCGTGATCGTCTGTCTTTTCCTGAAGCGAGACGCCAAATTCGTCGTCTCACCCCTTTCACGGGCGTCTCCTCTCCTACGCTCGTGTTTGCGTTCTGCCTCTCCTCGTTCTTCCCGCATTCCTCAGTCTCACAACCGTTTCCAGGCGATGGAACACCATCACCACCTCTCTCCTTCTCAATTTGGTTTTCGCAAGTGCCGCAGCACGACTGATGTCCTTGTGAACTTGGAGGTCTATATTCGTACTGCTTTTGCTGCAAAGACCTCCGTTGTTGCTGTTCTTTTTGACCTGGAAAAGGCTTATGACACGACTTGGAGATACCATATTCTGTCCCAACTTCGTTCTTTTGGCCTTCGTGGTAATCTCCCTCTCTTCCTTCAAAGCTTTCTATCTCGTCGTACCTTTCCAGTCAGGCTTGGTGCCACTCTCTCTGCCTCTTTTCGGCAGTGTGAAGGTGTGCCCCAGGTAGTGTTCTGAGTACTACTCTTTTTTTCTGGTTGCCCTCAATAGCCTTCTTCCTCCTTCCTTTCCTTCTGGCATCTTCTCCACTCTTATGTTGACGATCTTACTCTTTGCTGTCGAGGTGATGATTCGCCTCTCCTTCAACAGCAGCTTCAACTTGCAATTGATGCCGTGTCATCTTGGGCCACCAATCATGGCTTCAAGTTCTCTACTACTAAGACTTGTGCCATGGCTTTTACTCGGAAGCAGGTCGTTCTTCATCCCTCTTTGTCACTTTATGCTCATCCCCTTGAGTACAAAAGATTCCACAAAGCTTTTGGGGTTATTCTTTGACACATGTTTGTCTTGGTCGCCCCATGTCTCTTACCTCCGTGTGGAATGCTCTAAGGCAATTAACCTACTTAAGGTTTTATCCCATACTTCTTGGGGAGCGGATAGGTGCATGCTCCTCTATTTGCATTTCTCTCTCGTATTGTCTAAGCTCGATTTTGGTTGCCCTGCATACTCTTCTGCTTCTCCTTCTACTCTTCGCCGTCTTGATCCTTTGCACCATACTGGGTTGCGCCTCAGCTCTGGTGCTTTTCGTTCCACTCCTACCCTCAGTTTGTACACTGACACTGGCTTTCTGTCTCTCCAGGATCGCCGTGATCGCTACAGTCTTCGCTGTCTTGTGCGATCCTTACAGCATCCTCACTCTCGCCTCTATCGTGCTTTGACTTTTACCCCTCCTGTAGTTCCTGTTCCTCTTCACCACCTTCCTCTTTCTGTCCGTTTGTCTCGCTTAAAGATTCTCTTTTGGTTCGTCTTACTAATGTTTCTCCTCGTATTGTTCTCCATCCTTGCCCCCGTGGAGGATCCCCCTTCCCAAATTTTGTACTTCTCCCGCTCTCTAAAAGCTTCTTACCCCTCCTACAGTTCTGAAACGCCTTTTCTTGAGCACTTTTCTTCTCACCTCCACTCCGTTCCCATCTTCACCGGGTCAAAGTCTGCTGACGGTGGGGGCTACTCTGTTGTTTTTCCTGACCACACTTACATGTGTCGCCTTCCTCCTCCGGAGGCTATCATCTTGACAGCAGAACTCTATCTATGCTCTTCGTCTCCTGCTTTCCGGGGCAATCCTCCTTCGTGGTAGTAGTTACTCTTGTAGTGCCCAACGCTTTAGGGTTCTTTAATCCAGTCCACCCTGTGATCATCGAGATTCACATTGGCTGTTTCTTATCTCCAGTAAATTTAAGTCTGTTGCGTTTTGCTGGTTCCCAGCCATGTGGTGTCTCTTTAAATGAGAGTGCGGATACTGCCGCTAAGGACGCTATCCGCACTTGTCCCATCTCCCTAAGGTGTTCCTTATTCCGACTTTTACCCATTTTCATGCCTCCATCCTTGCCCGTTGGTAGCGTTGTTGGTCTTCTTTATTGGTAACAAACTGTGTGCTCTCAAGAGTAGTGTGTCCCAGTGGCCTTCCTCCTGCCTCTATAACCGATGGTGGGAACGGCTCTGGCTAGGTTACGTCTTGGCCATACCCGTTTAACTCACGGTCACTTAATGGAGCGCCGCCCTGCTCCTTATTGTCCA
>WNGS01161589.1:8342-27649 GCA_020271785.1 Procambarus virginalis | reverse complement strand
TTTAATCACAACAATTCTAGTTGGCTGTTGGCATTTGATTTTTTTTTGTTTATACTGTTTCAGATGTAGCAATTTCATCTCGAGAAACAAGCAGATAATCCCATCACACCTCTCACCTCTCACTTAGGTGTATAAGACATTTTCTTGCATTCTAACGCCAATTCATCTTAATTCTGTACCTCATTTTAGTCAAATTTGCTGAATGTGATGCCACTTAACTGGTCAAGTGTCATGGTGATGCTCGTATGTTACCTTGATGACACCAGTCTTAGTGTGCTGTCTTGACTGTGTTACCTCGCGCCTTGATGCTTCCATCTGGGAGCTCCCCGCTAGTTGGTGGCCACAAACACCTGACTGTCACACACACCTGACACTCCAGGGGAGACACTACCCCACACACCTGACACTCCAGGATACTCCACCACCACACACACACCTGACACTCCAGGAGACCACCACACACACCTGACACTCCAGGATACTCCACCACCACACACACACACCTGACACTCCAGGAGACCACCACACACACCTGACACTCCAGGATACTCCACCACCACGCACCTGATACTCCAATGAGACTCCTCCACCACACACACCTGACACTCCAGGAGACCACCACACACCCTGACACTCCAGGAGTACCACCACACACACCTGACACTCCAGGAGACTCCCTCCACCTCACACACCTGACACTCTAGGAGACTCCTCCACCACACACACCTGACACTCCAGGGAGACTCCTCCACCTCACACACCTGACACTCTAGAAGACTCCTCCACCCCACACACAAACACACAAACACACAAACACACAAAACACACACACACACACACACACACACACACACACACACACACACAACACCCACACACACACACACACACACACACCACACACACACACACACACACACACACACAACACACACACACACACACACACACACACACACACACACACACACACCACACACACACACACACACCACACACACACACACACAACACACACACACACCACACACACACACACACACACACACACACACCACACACACACACACACACACACACACACACACACACACACACACACACACACACACACACACACACACACACACACACACACACACACACACCACACACACACACACAACACACCACACACCACACCACACACACACACACACACACACACACACACACACCACACACACACACACACACACACACACACACCACACACACACACACACCACACAGATGAGAGAGAGAAGAAAACGAGGTGATATGATCCACTACATACAAATAAGTAACAGGAATTGATAAAATCGACAGGAAGAGACTTCCTGAGACCCTGGAACTTCAAGAACAAGAGGTCATAGATTTAAACTGCGGAACGCAGATGCCGAAGAATATACTTCGGAAGAAAATTCACCTTCGGAAACAGAGTGGTGGCACGTGTGGAACAAGTTAAGGGAGGAAGGTGGTGGAGGCCAAGACCGTCAGTAGTTCAAAGCGTATATTACAAAGAGTGCTGGGAAGACGGGACACCACGGCGTAGCTCTCATCCTGTCTAACTGGTATTACACTTAGGTAATTACTTAGGTAATTACACACACACACACACACACACACACGACAATCCACGAGACTCCTCCACCACAGACACCTTTCATTGGAAATTTATTACCTTCCTCACCCTTTCTATAATTATTTGATAGCTAAAGTTGATAAAATTACCCTCTTATTAAATAATGTGAAAACTTGGAAATTCCAGAATTGATGAGCCTTATGTCTTATTAGTGAGGTATATAGAAGATTTGCCTCTATTAACTGTGATTTCAGTATTTCAAGGACAATAATACCCTATTGACTAGGTATTATGATAGGTACTAGATATTATGTAGTGCAAGTAATTTGCAAGTTTTGCAGAGGCCTCTTCATCGCCAAAATTTAAGCTGCAAATTCGTGAATCAAAGTTCATTACGTGTGTGGTGTTTGTCTCTCTTAAGCTTGTGCATAGATCTTTGTTGTAAATCTAACATGGCAATATATTTTGTTTGCTCACAAAGCACAGCAATTGTAATGAATTTCAGCAGGCAATTTGTTTATGTAGTTTGTGTTAAATTGTTGAAACGTTTTTGCAGTGTAGTGACTGAGAAGTTGTCTGGGCACTGTTGAGCAGTGTTCCTATCACACCTTCCAGCATTTAACACTAATTAAGGTTCATGTTTGTAATCTTGGCCACATTGAGTTTGAAAGAAGTGATCACTGTTATAGTCTTTGTGTGTGTATATATAAATCAGAATGCAACACAATTTGTTCCTGGGTAGCAAGTGTTATTTCATAATTGTTTATGCCTAAAATGTATAGAAAATGACTATTATTCCCCACAAACTTTGCTTTTTAACCAAGACGGTGATATTTTGAAACATTCATATTTCTAGTGAGAAAACTGACAGTTATATCTGTTCATTCAGTAGGAAAAACATAAAAAACTGAATTAACTTGTACAGTATATATACTAAAGTTATACAAAAAGTACCACTACTAATTTAAAGTTTTTTCAATTACTGTGTACTGTAAATAGCTTTCACAAATCTGCACTCGATTGTAGTGTGACATTGTTATTATATCGTACTTGGTAGCTGTGTTACAAGTACAGTACTGTATGTCCTGGCGGAGGTACGTCTTGCTCCTCCAAGTACGCTCCCATGTGCTTCTGGGAATGATCAAGATGACATCAAGGCATGAACTTTGAGGGATCATGATTAATGATCATGAGGTATCCAAGGACTACCTTGGATACCCTATAGCCCTTTGTGCCATAGTTTACACTGGTCTCTCGACCAGCTCTACATATGTTTGGGTCCTGCGAGTGCCCCAAACCACTGTGACAAAGGGTGTTCCAAGGCACCTTTAATTTACTAGTGAGCTTCTTGAAAAATTCCTTGCACTGCAGTATCTTTTATTTATTTGATTCAGTTCTGTGAGCAAAGTGTTTAAAAAGGGAAGAGAGAGGAATGGGGATTAGAAATCTGGAGAAATGAGTAGGATGAAGTATGAGTGGGATGAAAAGTATAGTGGCTGTCCACTTTGGCTTGGTAGGTGTTGTAATTATCTAAGTATAGTTACAGGATGAGAGCTACGCTCGTAGTGTCCCCCCGTCCTACCAGTATTGTACTCTGCTCTATAACGATTTGAAACTACTTACTGATTGTTTTGGCCTCCACCATTCTCGCTTAGCTGTGTAGATCTCTAGATACTACCAGAAAAATTTGATTCTGTTGGCAGATACTGGAGAGTGGGCCAGGCTCCACTCAGTCGAGTCTGGCCCCAGGCCGGGCTCGGGAAGTAGAACAACTCCCGAAACCCTCTCCTGGTATGCTCCAGGCTCCAGAATCGTAGATAATGGGTGTTGCCAAGATCTGTGCCTGCTGAACCCTAATTGTGTGCCTCCTGAACCTGCTTGGTAGTAGGGTTGGAAAGGCAAGTTGCTCTGGGGAGGTGCTTGGTAGTAGGTTTAGAGTGGCCAGTGCACTGGTGGGGGGTGGAAAATCATTTGGGGGTTAGTTGGAATGGGGTCCACATTGAGTACAATCAAGGGGGTACCTAGCAGGGTTGTAAAGATTCAGAGTTGTGCTAGAAACTTTGATGATGGATAGGTTGTTGTCTGTCCTGAGGGCAGTTAGGACCTCTCTGAGACAGATGGGCTCTCCCTTGGTAACACGTTTTGTTATTTCCATCTAGTTGTTTGACATGACAGGCATAGCTGGGTAAGATCATGTGGGCTAGCTTGGTTGTTGGGGTTTGTTGGTTGTGGAATATTCAAAGTGACATAGGTAAGGGTTGGGGAGGAGTTGGTGTAATTACCTCTAGTGTAGGTACAGGAGGAGAACTACGCTCATGGTGTCCCATTTTCCCAGAATTCTATGTAATATGACATTTAAAACTACAGATGGTTTTGGTGTCCACAACCTTCTCACTTAAACTTCATCCTACCATCTTTCTGTTTGCAGAAGAAAACGTTAATTTTTATATATTTTTTTTAGCTTGAATCTGTGACCTCTTGTTCTTGAAGCTGCCAGTTTCAATAATTCCTTTGTCAGTTTTGTTGATTTCCCTTACCATTTTGCATGTAGTGATCATATCGCCTTTTTTTTCTTCTTCTAGTTTTGGCATATTTACTGCCTCTAGCCTTTCTTCATAGTTTTTTTTTTTGGGGTTAAGTTCTGGAAGACATTTTGTATCATGTTTTTGCACCTTTTCCAGTTTATTGATATGCTTCTTAGTTTATTGATGTTCTTCTTAAAACAAGTGTAATTACCTAAGTGTAGTTAGAGGATGAGAGTAGGTGTCCTTTCATCCTCATCATTGGGACTCGTGGTGTCCCATATTCCCAGCACATTGTCATATAACACTTTAAAACTACTGATGGTTTTGGCCTCCACCACCTTCTCACTAAAGTAGGTGGTTGCAAGTTGTGTATTTAGTGGCTGCCTCATCTTCCATCACCTGCTTAATTGCTAGTTTTCTTACCTCAGAGAGAAGGGAGCTCACTATGTGATCCCTGAGCATATGACACACTTGCAGATAGTTGGGTTGGGGCAGCGGTTGTAATGGTGTTCTGCCAAACATATGCTTCATGTGTTGTTAAAACTTACAATTTTTTGAATGGTGTTCTTAACTGAAGCATTTAAAACATTGTTTTATCTTCTTTCTTTTTTTTTTTTTGAGATATATACAAGAGTTGTTACATTCTTGTACAGCCACTAGTACGCGTAGCGTTTCGGGCAGGTCCCTGGAATACGATCCCGCCGCGAAGAATCGTTTTTTCATCCAAGTACACATTTTACTGTTGCGTTAAACAGAGGCTACAGTTAAGGAATGCGCCCAGTAAATCCTCCCCGGCCAGGATACGAACCCATGACATAGCGCTCGCGGAACGCCAGGCGAGTGTCTTACCACTACACCACGGAGACTGTAGGCCTAGTGCTTCTAGTGCCTCTCTTGTGAAATCTGGTCTGGAGGGGGTTTGATGCCAAAGGTGGAGAGGCCAATGGATAGTGCTGCAGTTGATTGTTCATCTTTTTCATGAGTTATTTTCTGGGTTGTACAGAGGTCATCTTCCTTGCTGGGTGGGATTATTTTAAGATCATGGTTTTTCTCCTCAATTTTAGGAGTGGAGTGGTCAGAAGTGATGGGGTGTTCTTGTGAAATGAATATTGTTCTCTTGGAATTCATTTGGGGGGGGGGTACATGGTTTGCACTTTTGCTTGTATTTTATTTATAGATTCTTCTGACAGTAGTTAAGGCAGCTTCCAATTATGTTCCAACTGGGTAGCTCATGTACCATGTTGAAAGATGTCTTTGAATGTGATGTTGGTTGCTTCCAGGAGTCTCAAAGCCATTTCTCTATATCGGAAACAAGTACCGATCTTTCCCTTGTTTGCTTGGTGCATCTCAAGAGGATTACAACAGCATCAAGACCTTACTGAACACTTTGAAGTATGAGTACAGCTGGGAGGTTATTGGAGACTTCAAATGGTGGCATTCTTGATGGTTCCAAGGCTGTTTTACTAAGTTTCCCTGCAATCTTTGTCGTTGGGACAGCTGGGACACCAAGGCGCACTACCACAGTCGGGACTGGCCACAGTGGGCCGAGTTCTTTGTGTGGAGGAATGTCAAGCGGAAGTCACTGGTGGACACTGGAAAGTGTTGATGTCAGCACTTCATGTCAAATTGGACCTTCCACCCATCTGCCCAGACAAGGAGTCGGCTGCCTTCAAAACGTCTTACCTAAGCTGTTTGAGGCAAAGGTAAAAGTTGGTTTCTTTGTTGGACCAACAGATAAAGATGGAGTTTGCAGCCAGCAATCATCGCAAGCGGACATATCTACAGCTGCTCCTTGCCTCCAGAAATGAACCTTATCTCTCATCGCCAATGCAAAGCCCATGAGATCCTTGGCAATTGATCACACCCGAGTTACTATCAACACAGAAGAGAAGAAGAAGAAAAGAATAATAGAGCAAGCATTAAATCGAAACTTGCATTATCAATTGATAGCTGGTAGGGCTGGTGCCATCCACCAACTACCACACATCCAGGCTGCCCAGCCCCACTCACCACCTCCCTCATCCCCTACCACCCTAACCCTTCCTCCTCTTCCCCACTTTTACCTCCCTTCTCACCCCAACCCACTCTTTACTCATCTTTCATTCATTCATTCATTCTTCATTCATCCCACCACCCATTACTCACATGACCAACCATGATTGTACTAACCTAATGTAACTAATGTAACCTGGTGAGACAGACTGGCACGAGTGCCACGGCCAAAAAGTATTAAAGCTGGAGAAACAAACCTCGGGGCAACTTTCCCCACCTTCGTTCGTAGCATGGTTAGCTCTATCAATAAAGTTAAGAGAACTTTGTTGTTAGGAATTTTTTGCTGCTAATCAATAATAAGTCAACTGATCATTTTCATTCATTGCCAATCAATAAAAAGTTATAGTTCCACATGGACTTATACCTTACACCGTTATTGAAGAACTAGTTCAGCCTGCTGCTCCCATGGGAGACGTGGTTACCAGAGTTAGACTCGACGACTAACTTCCCTCCAAGAAGTGCAGCAGAGATATTTGACACAGTCTACCTATTCCTTTAGGTTACAGGCAATTTGGATTGCCTTGAGCAGATGTTGGCTGAAGCAGAGCTCATCCTGGTCACAAAAGCAAGGTTTGTGGGGAATAACAGCTATTTTCTATACTTTGAAGCATAAGCATTTAGACAATATGAAGATGATCCTGCCATGCTTGAAAAGTTTTGCCATAGCTGGATCTTCTTTGTGTTGGCAGGTTTGTCATGTTACAATGGACAGTGTTGGCAGGTTTGTCATGTTACAATGGACAGTGTTGGCAGGTTTGTCATGTTACAATGGACAGTGTTGGCAGGTTTGTCATGTTACAATGGACGTGTTGGCAGGTTTGTCATGTTACAATGACGCTGTCTTGGCAGGTTTGTCATGTTACAATGATGGTGTTGGCAGGTTGGTCATGCTACAATGATGTGTTGGCAGCTTTGTCATGTTACGATGATGCTGTGTTGGCAGGTTTGTCATGTTACAATGACACTGTGTTGGCAGTTTGTCATGTTACGATGACGCTGTGTTGGCAGGTTTGTCATGTTATGATGACGCTGTGTTGGCAGGTTTGTCATGTTACGATGACGCTGTGTTGGCAGGTTTGTCATGTTACGATGACGCTGTGTTGGCAGGTTTGTCATGTTACGATGACGCTGTGTTGGCAGTTTGTCATGTTACGATGATGCTGTGTTGGCAGGTTTGTCATGTTACGATGATGCTGTGTTGGCAGGTTTGTCATGTTACGATGACGCTGTGTTGGCAGGTTTGTCATGTTACGATGACGCGGTGTTTGCAGTTTGTCATGTTACAATGACGCTGGGTTGGCAGTTTGTCATGTACGATGACGCTGTGTTGGCAGGTTGTCATGTTACGATGACGCTGTGTTGGCAGGTTTGTCATGTTACGATGACGCTGTGTTGGCAGGTTTGTCATGTTACGATGACGCTGTGTTGGCAGGTTTGTCAGGNTTAACCTTTTTAGCTTCCCCTTTGAGAAGACTAATCAGGTATGAAAATTTAGAAATTGGGTCAAGATAAGACCTGTTATGGATATGAACTTCAAATGAAGTCCAAAATGTGTCCCAATTTTCTTCATCCAGCCCTGCAAATGTAGGTAAGTCTAAAGTAGGTAGACGAACCTCAGGTAATTGATTACTGGATTGAGACATAGTAGAATTTGTATTGGGTTGATGGTTTACTATACTGGATAGTACATCAAATTTATCTTGAGTCTCATCTTCGTGTTGTGAAATATTTGCTACAATTTGATCTAATTCCTCTAGATCAGTTTCAGTAGCATTCAGTGAGTTAAGATAAGACTGACTTGCTGATTTAACTTGATCAAACTTAAGATTAGCTACTCTCACTGATGATTCTAGTAGATAGTAATCAATGGGAGTTGCCTTGGACAAATCATCAGACTTATTGATTAGTCTAGTTAAATGGCCTTTGAGGCCAATATAGGTTCTCCTTAATTGCTCAGGAGTAGCCATGTTAGCTTTAAGTCCAAATTTCATAGGACTTGATTGAATATTACTAATGAAGCTGGGAAATTTGTTCATTAGTTGATAATTAATATTGAGTATAGCCTGAGTTCTGGCTAAATTAAACTCTACCTCACTTTGAGGTTAAATGTCCCTACCTAACAAGTATATAGCTAAAGATTTTGAGTGGTGTCTGCATGTCACCATTAACTTTCGTCCGGCTAGCCATCATTATCACCATTAGATGTAATGGTGATCATACAGCAACACTCAAAACCACACACAAAAATAATGAATACACAAATAATTGATATGGAAGCACTCTAATCAGAGTTACTGTAATGTTGAATCCCACCCTTGCTAGGGTCAGCACAAAAATGTATAATGTATGTACTACTCATTAGTACAGGACTAATTGTAAGAATTTCTTGGGTTGTATCCAGTTCTAAGAGACCAAAATGTTGTTTGGTTTCTGAGAACAGATACAGTTTAATGGTAATTGGTATGTATCCAGTTCGATAAGACCAAAATGTTGTTTTGGTCTGAGAACCGATAGAATATTAATTGGTATCCTTTCGAAGAGACCAAAATGTTGTTTTGGTGCTCGAGAACCGATATAGTTAAATATTAATTGGTATCCGGTTCGAAGAGACCAAAATGTTGGGTATCTGGGGCTTGAACTCAGAAAAATAAATTGTTTAATTGTTATATTAAAATTAATCGAAGGACCACCCGCTTTTGAGAAAAGAGGGAAAACAAATAAATTGATCATTAGAATGACACCAGAGAACCAGTGTCTATGGAAAAACATTCAATGGATATTCACTTGAAAATAATGAAGACTGTAATTATTAATTAAAGTCAAAGCCTCAAATATCAACATTGGGGGGTTATTTCTAGAAATTCATATATATCTAGGAACCAGTGTGGTTCGTCACTAGTTCATTATGCATGGAATTATGGTAAATCTAACTACAACATATGTAAATATATGGTAATCAAAATTATTCATTTAAGCTCATATTATAGAAGCAATAATTAAATTGAATAAATTTATAAGAAAAAATGGTCTTAGCTGTAAGACGATTTCTAACGCCAGTTCATCACTCGTCCTCGTAATCACAGAATCCCCATAGATAAATGACTCGAGGTAAATAACACGATGGATGACAATCTTGTTGGCGTCTCAAATACACGCTGTAATACAAGAAATATAAAGTAGCAATTGACTAGGCTACAAAATTGTGCTCATTTATTCATGAAGCTGAACTGAGTAATAAATATTACTAACGTTTGATTATATTTAATCTCTCTTCCTAACGACAAACTACTCACTAAGGCTCTAAATTACTAGATGCATCTACAAGAAAGAAACCTGTGAGCGTAACAGAGTACTAAGGTTTGCCGAGAGGAGCGTCTGCTGGACTCAGTGTTCACTGCTGTGCACACTTATTCACGGTCCGGATGGTAATTGTAGACGCTGGGTTCACTATTGAGGCACTAGAGAACACTGGCAAGTAAATTCCACTTATTAATTGAGTGTCGACGTAATTCTTATCGACAAGAATTCTCAATTAATGCCACGTGTTCCACCACGTTGTCTCGCGTGCGTGCCTTGTTGATGTCGTAATGGCGTAATGGCGTCTCCCTCTCCCCGCTCTCGCATTCACCACGGAAATTATTAAACTCAAATTATTCTTTCCCGCGTGATTATGGAGGAAAATGCGATAATATGAACTGGGTTGAAATTATAGGGAATTAATAATTATAATATTCTCGATAAATAATCTCTAGCGAGAAATGGAGATAATATTTATACTTCTCCAGAGCATTCAAACGTAACAGAATAAAAACTGTTACTGAATAATTTTAATTAATAACTCTTGATTTACATTATCAGGAGTAATATTATCAACAATATGCTCAGATTAATTTATATAACACTATGGTTAGTGGTGTTAAGAGCTACTGCAAATGTAAGTTAATATTAATTTATCATAAGATAATAATGGATGATAAGTGTTGGAAATTTCCAACATATATATATATATATATATATATATATATATATATAATAAAATAATGCATATGCATTTGCTTGGGAAATGCTTGCTGCGTCCTCGGTTCCTGTCCGGAAACGGAGGAGCTTCAAGAGATCCATAACCTTTAGGCATATGTTTTGTAACCTTTAAATACACAATAAAGCATATATATATATATATATATATATATATATATATATATATATATATATGTCGTACCTAGTAGCCAGAACGCACTTCTCAGCCAACTATGCAAGGCCCGATTTGCCTAATACGCCAAGTTTTCATGAATTAATAAATTTTCACTAATTTTTTTCTTATGAAATGATAAAGCTACTCATTTCATTATGTATGAGGTCATTTTTTTTTTATTTGAGTTAAAATTAACGTAGATATATGACCGAACCTAACCAACCCTACCTAACCTAACCTAATCTATCTTTACAGGTTAGGTTAGGGTAGGTAGCTGAAAAAGTTAGGTTTGGTTAGGTTAGGTAGGTTAGGTAGTCAAAAAATAATTTATTCATGAAAACTTGGCTTATTAGGCAAATCGGGCCTTGCATAGTAGGCTGAGAAGTGCGTTCTGGCTACTAGGTACGACATATATATATATATATATATATATATATATATATATATATATATATATATATATATATATATATATATATATATATATATATATATGCACACACACACACACACACACACACACACACACACACACACACACACACACACACACACACACACACACACACACACACATGTGAATAAATGCCATGTTATGGAATGTGGAATTGGTGAACATAGACCCCACACAACCTATAAATTATGTGAGAAATCTTTAAAGAATTCTGATAAAGAAAGGGATCTAGGGGTGGTTTTAGATAGAAAACTGTCACCTGAGGACCACATCAAGAACATTGTGCGAGGAGCCTATGCTACACTTTCTAACCTAAGAATTGCTTTTAAATACATGGATGGAGAAATACTAAAGAAATTGTTCACAACTTTTATTAGACCAAAGCTGGAATATGCAGCGGTTGTATGGTGCCCTTATCTTAAGAAGCACATCAACAAACTGGAAAAGGTGCAACGACATGCCACTAAGTGGCTCCCAGAAATGAAGGACAAGAGCTATGAGGAGAGGTTAGAGGCATTAAATATGCAAAAACTAGAAGATAGAAGAAAAAGAGGCGATATGATCACTACTTACAAAATAGTAACAGGAATTGATAAAATCGACAGGGAAGATTTCCTGAGACCTGGAACTTCAAGAACAAGAGGTCATAGATTTAAACTAGCTAAACACAGATGCCGAAGAAACGTAAGAAAATTCACCTTCGCAAATAGAGTGGTAGACGGTTGGAACAAGTTAAGTGAGAAGGTGGTGGAGGCCAAAACCGTCAGTAGTTTCAAAGCGTTATATGACAAAGAGTGCTGGGAAGACGGGACACCACGAGCGTAGCTCTCATCCTGTAACTACACTTAGGTAATTACTTAGGTAATTACACACACACACACACACACACACACACACACACACACACACACACATACACACACAGTACAACCTCGATTCAACGTACCCCAATTCAACGAATCTCCGGCTAGTTCGCACACTTTTCAGGCCGGATTTACTCACCCTGTTCGACGAACAATGGTTCGCCGAAGCGGGGGATGTTCGGATTTGCTTACGACGTCGAGACAGAGTTCACAGACTGGTGGAAAAGTTTCACATTCTATCACAGATTACAATTATTAATTCCTTCATATGACAAGTTCGATCACACAAGTGGACCACACAAGTGGACCGCACATGTGGTCCACAAGTGGTCCACAATCTTACGATGTTGGGACAGAGTTCACAGTGGTAGAAAACTTTACCATCCCATCACAGATTACAATTAATAATTCCTTCATATGACAAGTTAGATCACACAAATGGATCACACAAATGGACCACACAAGTGGACGACACAAGTGGACGACACAAGTGGACCACACAAGTGGACCACACAAGTGGTCCACAAGCTTACAATGTTGGGGCAGAGTTCACAGAGTGGTGGAAAACTGTCTCATTCTATCACAGATTACAATTAATAATTCCTTCATAAGACAAATTGGATCACACAAGTGGACCACACAACAAGTGAATCATATGAACCAAACACCAGCCAGAATGGTCCACAAGAAGTGATGCATATTAACCAAACACCAGCCAGAGTGGTCCACAGAAGTGAACGACTGAGTTTCAATGATTTTCGTTCACCGATTTGTGGCACACGTATCTTTGTAAATTAATTTAAAGGCTGAAGCGTGAATAGCTAGCTAATATGTTGAAATCATCTTATACATTTTCTGTGATGAAACAAGACGAGTGAGGGTAGACAGATAAGGGAATACTGTACAGTAAACTTCACTTTACAGTGAGGTTTCACTCACTTTCGTCTGTGTTGTCATAGTTCAGTGACCCATGACTTTGAACGTTTCGCATTAATAAATCATTTCTAAAACTGGTGTTTTAATAACTCTCTATTATCCTAATTAAACTAAACTAAATAAGACCAAAAATATGCTGTAATAAGGTAGATATCTCCTATTTGAGAAATTGGTCACGTTATTGGCAGCACAACTCCAGCACGAGTGGACGTGTCTAATCCCTGTCCATACACCATGCTTGTTGTGTTGTGTTCGATTTCGTCGCCACAGTTCAGCGATCTACGGCTTCGAAATAATAAAATTAATAAATTAGTTCCAAAGTATTTTTTATAGCTCTTATTACCGTAATAATGTTGCTAAACTAAATATGTAACCCAAAAATATATAATTTGATGTAAATTGAATATTTGAGAGAAACATATGCTACTGGAAATCGAACACAACACCAGGCGGTGTTTTGTTCGATTTCGTCGCCACAGTTCAGTGACCTATGGCTTCGAAGTAATGAAATAAATAAATCGGTTTCAAAATAAGTATTTTTTATAGCTCTTATTATCGTAATAATGTTGCTAAACTAAATACATAACACAAAAATATATAATTTGATGTAAATTGAATATTTAAGAGAAATTTATGTTACTGGATCAGGCTTAAACACCAGCCAACTGAAGGGTGTGCGTATAGACTTAGTCTGCGTTCGTACAGTATGCACCCAGTGCCCTTAGCTTTGTCTGCGATTAACGTACAGTATTTATCCGCCGGTGGAAGAATAATTGTGGAATTGACCATTTTTTTACTACAGCTCTTTGGTTATAAAACAAAATGTCTCAGGGGCTTACTAATAGTGCCTTATTAATGCCAAAAACGAAGCAATATTTTGCAACAACTAGTAGCAGAAAATCAACCAGCACGAGAACAGCCGTACCCAGCATGAGAACAGCCGTACCCAGCACGAGAACAGCCGTACCCAGCACGAGCACAGCCGTACCCAGCACGAGAACAGCCGTACCCAGCACGAGCACAGCCGTACCCAGCACGAGCACAGCCGTACCCAGCACGAGAACAGCCGTACCCAGCACGAGAACAGCCGTACCCAGCACGAGAACAGCCGTACCCAGCACGAGAACAGCCGTACCCAGCACGAGAACAGCCGTACCCAGCACGAGAACAGCCGTACCCAGCACGAGAACAGCCGTACCCAGCACGAGAACAGCCGTACCCAGCACGAGAACAGCCGTACCCAGCACGAGAACAGCCGTACCCAGCACGAGAACAGCCGTACCCAGCACGAGAACAGCCGTACCCAGCACGAGAACAGCCGTACCCAGCACGAGAACAGCCGTACCCAGCACGAGAACAGCCGTACCCAGCACGAGAACAGCCGTACCCAGCACGAGAACAGCCGTACCCAGCACGAGAACAGCCGTACCCAGCACGAGAACAGCCGTACCCAGCACGAGAACAGCCGTACCCAGCACGAGAACAGCCGTACCCAGCACGAGAACAGCCGTACCAGCAAGAGAACAGCCGTACCCAGCACGAGAACAGCCGTACCCAGCACGAGAACAGCCATACCCAGCACGAGCACAGTTGTACCCAGCACTGGTACAACAGCCGTACCCAGCACAAGCACAGTTGTACCCAGCACTGGTACAACAGCAACCAGTACCAGCTCAGAAGCAGCTGAACTCACAGCAGCAGCGAGCACCAGCAAAGCTGATGCAAACATCTAAAAACATCGTGTGCAGCATGAACAGTTAGAACAAGTGTTAAATTTAAGTGTGTACTCAGTGTTAAAATTGAAGTTGCAGTAATTTTTGTGTACAATAGTTTTCATAAACTGTATTGTAGTACTCAACATACAGCAGAACTACTTTTAATCAACACAGTGCTAACGGCATAATGCACTGCAGTACGTATTTACTGTAGAGCATTCACAACTTCACAAAACTTCAAGATGGACATAACTTCAACAATAAGGTAAATTTATGAATTACAGTATTTCTTAGTAGAGAAGTAATATATAGGTAAAGTATGTAATATGATAATGCATTTTTATTGTGTACAAGAAAAAAAAAAAGACACTGACACAAACGCCTCCTGAAGGTCACCTCTTGCAACGAATCCAACGCTCCAACGAACTGGGGTTGGTCCCATATAGTATGTTGAATCGAGGTTGTACTGTATATATATATATATTTATATATATATATATGTATATATATATATATATATATATATATATATATATATATATATATATATATATATATTATATATATATATATATATATATATAATGTCATACCTAGTAGCCAGAACACACTTCTTGGCCTACTATGTAAGGCCCAATTTGCCTAATAGGCCTAGGGATTTTCTTTATTTTCCATAAATTGTTTCCAATTGGTTTATTTGAATTATTATTATTATATTATACTAGCAACATATATTATTGACTTAGTTATATTAATTAAGACGGATATTGAGCTTGTCTGCTCCTGGGCGTTCTAGTGTTGCTTTGGGTCGCAGGTTGCAGCCTGTTGTCTCGACTTCGCGTTGTGGAGTATGTGGCGGCCGCCTCTCGGGTCAGCCCTTTCTTTTCCTTCTCTTTAGGTATGAAGCTCCAGGGAGCTGTAGGGGGTCCCATAGAAAACCAGCGTTGAATGTAATGAAACGCCATTTTCTGAGTGAGCCCCACAGGCTCCCTGGCAACCCTTCTTCAAACTGGTATGCGTTTTTTTTTTTTTTGCATTGAAGTTTTGCTCCCGAATTGGAGTGCTATACAGCCAGCGTGGTTAGGTCCGGGGGGCCCTCCCCCTCTCAGGTAGGGGAGGGCTGCATGGACGAGCAGCGCGGCAATAGTGTGTTACGTTTGCTTGTTTACCTGTTTCCTTAGGGTTGTAGGGAGTTCTGTCTCTGTTCGGTTTTTGTTGTTAGTTTCTTACCATGTTGGGTTTGTTATGCCTAACTTTCTGGGTTCCTAACCCTGTCGATGGCAGATAAGGAAACCCCCAACCATTGGGATTTTCCAGGGGCCATTGCTCCCTGCAACCTCTCTGAAGGGCCAGGTTCTGGCTAATGATCCCTGGTAGGTCTGAACTCCATAACTAATGTCCTGGTCTAATTTAACATACATTAGCCCGATAAGCTCCAGGGAGTCGTAGGGGCTCACCCAGAAAATGGCGTTTCATTACTTCCAAAGCTGTTTTTTTTTTTTTTTTATCACTTGATCTAACATTTTTACAAAATTATCCATATCGCTATTTATATGGAATTCTGGTCCATATAATATTTTTTAAGAGATTGTTGTGTGTGTATGTATGTAGTTGAATATGACCGAAAGGGTAAGATTAATAATTCTAATACGAATCTTCTCAATATTTCTTACGTTCTTCTTCACTGTCGAGGGTAATTGATAAAGTAACTCTCCAAGAACTCATTCTTTTTATTCCTAGTCTGACGCCTGAACGCGTTTCGTAATACCTTGTTACATTTTCAAAGACACAAAATTTTTAATTTACGCACAAAATACATTCATACTTATACTCGTTTTGGGTGAGGTGATATGGCACAAAAGTTTTGGGTGAGGTGAAACAGAAGACAGAACATGAAACAATGGGTATGAGAACATAAGAATGGAAATAACTGCAGAAGGCCTATCGGCCCATGCTTTCACTTGCTACTTCCATATTGGTTCGGGGTCTTGAAGTGGGTAGAATATGGTTGTGCATTAATTGACTGATGCACAAACAGCCAATTAATGCACAACTATATTGTACCCACTTCAAGAACCTGAACCAATATTAAAGAAGCAAGAGGAAGTATGGGCCAATAGGCCTTCTGCAGTTACTTCCATTCTTATGTTCTCATCCCATTGTTTTGTGTTCTGTCTTCTGTTTCTCCTCACCCAAAACTTTTGTGCCATATCACCTCGCCCTAAAACGAGTGTAAGTATGAATGTATTTTGTGTGTAAATTAAGTCTTTGAAAATGTAATAAGGAATTACGAAACGTGTTTAGGCGTCAGACTAGCAATATATATATATAATGAATTTTGGAGAGTTACTTTATCAATTACCCTCGACAGTGAAGAAGAGCGTAAGAAATATCGAGAAGATTCATGTTAGAATTATTAATCTTACCCTTTCGGTCATATTCAACAACATATGTTTACAAGAAAGACTGCTACCAAAATATATATACTGTATTATATTACACTGCAGTCGTAAATGTTTAAGCTACTTTATTCTTATAAGCTGTTGAGTGTTAATGTCACTTTTTCCTTGTCTCAGTTTGTTGACCGCTTGACGGGGGACTCCAAGATGAATGTCTGACAAGAAAAGAATGCATGAAACATCTTGTTTACTGTATCAAGGAAAATGTTGGCACACAACTAAGGGCCGTAACATTGGTCATAATGCCAGAAGATTTGATTGTTACGTGTGAAGAAAGCGAAGGTGTCACAAACTTTTTCCAGGCATAATCAGAGACCAGGTGTGTCATAATAAAAAGGTATTTTGATATAAAGCTTCATGGAAAATATAGAATGTTAGGCATTAATTTTCAAGTTTGGTGAGAATAGTTGATGATTAGACTCACTTGAACTGTGTACTGCAACACAGACTGGCATGTAAGATAGTGTACTTGGAGTCTTTCCTTGAAGCAGTACGGTTATTGCAACAAGGATAAATCAAATGTTCATGTTGACTCCCAGTTTGACATGTAAACATGTTAGCAAGTTAAATGCTTGATGACTATTACAGAGACTAAAGCAGCATGGAGGATGGTGTAAAGAACCACTAGAGGCTATGGTTTATTTTAATTAAGCAACAATTCATTAAAGTTGTCCAAGTAGAGCATATTTAAAATGCGAGTATTAAGCCATGTTGTCAGTGTTAAAGTATGACGATAGTTCTTGAAGCATAGAAGTGAAAATTAGTTGTTATTGCTTATTAATGAGTGGAGTGAGGGGTTGTGAGGACTGCACTCTCCTGGTGAAGGCTGCTCCCATCACACTTTCTCTACACTTCAAATAATTTTTTTTCTTTTTTTGGCAGACAATTTTATTTACTTACAGCATATTGACATGAGAGAGAACGAAGTGAGAGAGAGAAACAAGTATTAATACTGTATATAATTAGTGTTTATATTGAATTTGTCAGTTTAGGATTAAGATAATTAGCTGTGCAGAGTGAAATGTTAGATAGTGTCAGGAGTTTATATAAATTTAAATTAATTTTCTTATTGAAACAATGTAAATATATTTATTATGTTGATGACAGGCAAAATGTACCTGTATTGCCATTTTAGTCCAAATAATGCATACATCGGCTATTAATGTGCTTGTTAACATTGTATAGTGATGTGATGAAGACCTGTGAGCATACTTAACAATAAAGATGGTCATTGTTGTGGTGTCACACTGTGTATGTAGAGCAACTTCACTGCCACCTCTTTTGTGATGTATCACCCCATTATAATCAGGCTCCACTTACTTCAATTACTTACTTACTCATTACTTATACGTTGTCTGTGGGAGGTACTAGCATTTAAGGGTTGTGCTTGGCCCTCTTAATGATGAGAAGAGAAACCTTCACACACTGTACGTATCACTAAGACAACGACGACGATGGAGAGGAAGGTTCGCTTGTGCCAAACATATTGCCATTAAAAAACCATAGGGGGTTGCATTATCTCAGTCTGGGATGCATTGCATGTGATGTAACTTGAATTTATCAATGTGCAAGGCTGTTAATGTTTGTTAAGTTACTAATAATTAAAAAATAAACTTCATATGCTTTGGATACCCCTTATTTTCTTTTCATTTTCCAGCTGGTTATGGATGGCTAATACTAGAATTTTGTTATTTGTTTACATTTAAATTTAAATTAATTTTAATCACAACAATTTAGTTGGCTGTTGGCATTTGATTTTTTTTGTTTATACTGTTCAGTGTAGCAATTTCATCTCGAGAAACAAGCAGATAATCCCATCACACCTCTCACCTCTCACTTAGGTGTATAAGACATTTTCTTGCATT
Source organism: Procambarus virginalis (assembly GCA_020271785.1). Taxonomy (NCBI): domain Eukaryota; kingdom Metazoa; phylum Arthropoda; class Malacostraca; order Decapoda; family Cambaridae; genus Procambarus; species Procambarus virginalis. The sequence continues at coordinate 8,985 of WNGS01161589.1, read as the reverse complement.
CTAACGCAATTCATCTTAATTCTGTACCTCATTTTAGTAAATTTGCTGAATGTGATGCCACTTAACTGGTCAAGTGTCATGGTGATGCTCGTATGTTACCTTGATGACACCAGTCTTAGTGTGCTGTCTTGACTGTGTTACCTCGCGCCTTGATGCTTCCATCTGGGAGCTCCCCGCTAGTTGGTGGCCACAACACCTGACTTGTCACACACCTGACACTCCAGGGGAGACACTACCACACACCTGACACTCCAGGATACTCCACCACCACACACACACCTGACACTCCAGGAGACCACCACACACACCTGACACTCCAGGATACTCCACCACCACACACACACACCTGACACTCCAGGAGACCACCACACACACCTGACACTCCAGGATACTCCACCACCACGCACCTGATACTCCATGAGACTCCTCCACCACACACACCTGACACTCCAGGACCACCACACACACCTGACACTCCAGGAGACCACCACACACACCTGACACTCCAGGAGACTCCTCCACCTCACACACCTGACACTCTAGGAGACTCCTCCACCACACACACCTGACACTCCAGGAGACTCCTCCACCTCACACACCTGACACTCTAGAAGACTCCTCCACCCCACACACAAACACACAA
>WNGS01161588.1:87216-99863 GCA_020271785.1 Procambarus virginalis | reverse complement strand
AGTCAGCTAGTTTCAAGAATGTGATATTTCATGATAATCTTGTCAAACATGGTAATGGAATTATACCCCCAGATTCTTATGGGTAAACACCTAGGGATCTTCCCCTTTCTGCCAGGTCAGAGGTCAACCACCTGCAGGGTGAGTGTTGTCTGTGTAAGCATTCGGGTGAGGAAAACGTTCCTTCCCTCTTGCACCTCAGTAATTAATAATTCCCCTCCTTGAAGAGTTTCTTGTATTATTATTTTCTACCACAGACGTGGCCACACATTTACAATGCTAACCAGCATACATACATTTTCTTCTGTCCTCCATGGGCAGGATTAGAGATGTGTTAAACATACAGTTCAAGGGTTTATTGAACAATCAACCACAGAAGGTGATTCGGTGCTTTTAACATGCTAAGCTAACCTACATACGTAAATACATAGATACACAGATTTACGTATGCCCTACATAAAGTGCTCGATGTGTCTTTTACATAGTGTCATTAATGTGCATTTACAAAGGTGAAATGTAATTCGATACATTACATGGTCAGTGTTGAAGAGGTGTATGGTGGTTGTTAAACATCTTAATGGTAATCTTAAGTGTTTGTGCACGTGGGGGCAGACCTCTTGTGCACGTGTGGGCAGACCTTGTGCACGTGGGGGCAGACCTCTTGTGCACGTGTGGGCAGACCTCTTGTGCACGTGGGGGCAGACCTTGTGCACGTGGGGGCAGACCTCTTGTGCACGTGGGGGCAGACCTCTTGTGCACGTGTGGGCAGACCTCTTGTGCACGTGGGGGCAGACCTCTTGTGCACGTGGGGGCAGACCTCTTGTGCACGTGGGGGCAGACCTCTTGTGCACGTGGGGGCAGACCTCTTGTGCACGTGGGGGCAGACCTCTTGTGCACGTGTGGGCAGACCTCTTGTGCACGTGGGGGCAGACCTCTTGTGCACGTGGGGGCAGACCTCTTGTGCACGTGGGGGCAGACCTCTTGTGCACGTGGGGGCAGACCTCTTGTGCACGTGTGGGCAGACCTCTTGTGCACGTGTGGGCAGACCTCTTACAAGCCTCAATGTAGGTTAGCAACAACAAATTCTTCCTCCCCCCCCCTTTCTCCAGCTGATAGGAGGTGTGGGAGGTTTGGGGGCATGTATATATGCCCCTGTAGAGGAGTTAGAGGGCCAGAGTGTTGGGTCACGGAGGACAAGAGGCAGTGTGGGGCCGCAGGTCATCAAGCGGGGCTCAGGAGCCAGAGTGTTGGGTCACGGAGGACAAGAGGCAGTGTGGGGCCGCAGGTCATCAAGTGGGGCTCAGGAGCCAGACTTACCCAGGTCGTGGATCAGGACATAGGAAGGTAATGTGGGTGATCTTTGATATTGTCCATGTAGATTTCTGAACATTTGCCAGTGTTAGAGTAGGGACTTATAGTTGGTGAATATCATATTTTGTTCTCAATAAACTCATGTTAAACTTTCCATCTGTGTCAATTATGGAACCTTGCAAACTCCTCTGTGTATAGTTTTGTCAACAACCGACCCGTAATTAATGACAGTTAAAAGAAAGGACTCTCAAAGTCAAGCAATGTTTCTTGCCTCATTGTTTGATACAGCTGATGGTGAGGCAGGAAGGTGGCAGCGTGGTTCCGTGTGTAGCATTTCCTTGGAAGGGAACCTTTGGTTCCGGTGTAACCATCACTGGTACTCTATATGTCTGTTCATATTACCTTAAATATAAACAACCAATGTTTAATAACTAATAGCCTCAAGGCTTTACTTTTATCAATTTTACAAAGTATATTTAGCACTACAATAATTAGTGTTACAATTTTCAGTATATTTAGTGGGACAATAGTTGAGTGTTACAATGGAAGGTGTGGTGGCCTCCACCACCCACACTCACCAAGCCTCCTCTACCGCCCGCCCTGCGCTCTTGTTTAGGGGTTTTGTTTGAATAGTGAGCCACCACAAGAGGTGGCACGGGCATGAGTACCCCGTAGGTGGTAGTCTTTAAGTGTCTGGCTCTGACCTGATTGATAAGGATTAGCTCACCCAAAAGGTGGCAGGGGCATGAATAGCCGCACGCCGTTAAATGCAATTTTGATGTAGTTCACTTTACCCTCGATAGATGTCACTAGTGTTTTTCGTTTGGCCAATCACAGAGAAGGTAACATAGTTCATCCAAACTTGTTTGGAGACCTGCGTTCATGGCGTCTGTGTGCCTGAGACATACATGGTAACTATATCTTTGCCCCACACATACACAAGTTATATTCATTGAAATGTGGTCACAATAACATTTATATTTATGCCAATGATGGTATGTAAAACCCTAAGTATTATTAACGAATATAATCAACATTATTTGTGCATAGAGATTATTCACACAATCGTGACGCATCAATGAGGTAATCGTAGGCCACCACAAGGCCAGAAGGACCATGCTCCTTCTGTCCATGTGTTTGTCTAGTCGTCTAGAGCTTGTGGATACTCGGTGGACACTCACTTCTCTGTCGCACACAACACAAAGAGTAAAAGTTCAAGCAAATAAGAGTCCAGCGCAGTTAAAAGCTCTACCTCAAGGTACAGTCCTTGTACCACCGCTTTTCCTTATGCTCATATCAGATATAGACTCAAATACAAGGCACAACTTCGTATCAACCTTTGAAGATGAAACAAAAATCAGCATGAAAATTATCTCTGCTGAAGACATTGAAAAATACAAGCAGATATTAACAACGTTTTCGACTGGGCAACAGAAAATAACATGATGTTTATCAGTGATAAATTCCAGGTCCTCAGGTACAGTAAAAATGAGGATCTTAAACATAATACAGGGTACAAAATACAATCAAATCTGCCCATAGGAAAACAGCACGTCAAGGATTTAAGAATAATGATGTCTGACGACCTAACGTTTCGGGAGCATAACCAAGCAAATATTGCGTCAGCCAGAAAAATGATCGGATGGATTACGAGAACTTTCAAATCCATGGATCCCATCACAATGGTTGTACTCTTCAAGTCACTTGTGTTGTCCCGTCTCGAGTACTGCTCAGTACTCACTTCCCCCTTCAGAGCAGGAGAGATTGATGAAATAGAGGGAATACAGAGAACATAGACGTAATAAAGCACCTAAATTATTGAGATCGTCTCAAAGCTCTCCAAATGTACGAAGAGAGGAGACGAGAGAGATATCAAATAATATACGCGTGGAAAATACTGGAGGGCCAGGTCCCAAATCTACACAGTAAAATAACAACGTACTGGAGTGAACGATATGGAAGAAATGCAAAATAGAGCCAGTGAAGAGCAGAGGTGCCATAGGCACAACCAGAGAACACTGTATAAACATCAGAGGTCCGCGGTTGTTCAACATACTCCCAGCGAGCATAAGAAATATTGCCGGAACAACCGTGGACATCTTCAAGAGAAAACTAGATAGTTTTCTTCAAGGAGTGCCGGACCAACCGGGGTGTGGTGGGTATATGGGCCTGCGGGCCGCTCCAAGCAACAGCCTGGTGGACCAAACTCTCACAAGTCAAGCCTGGCCTCGGGCCGGGCTTGAGGAGTAGAAGAACTCCCAGAACCCCATCAACCAGGTATCAACAGTTGAGGAATTCACTGAGCAGATCCACAAAATAGAGAATATCCGTGATAACCTAGCAAACCCAATACCAGATATTATCTTCCTTGGAGACTTAAATCTACCCAGTTTTAAATGGAGAAATAGTAAACAATAACATTATAGCAGGAAATCAACCTGGAAATAACCAACCACAGGTCAGAGAACTACTGAGATTCTGTGACAAATTCTCGCTCAGTCAGCAGATTACAGAACCAACTAGGAACGAGAACACGCTGGACTTGATATTCACGAACAATGAGGAGCTAATCAGAGACATTACTGTCTCTGATTAGCTCATTAGACATTAGTGACACTACGTACTCGGACCGCAAGCGCATTAAAGTGCAAACTAACATTAATAACGGTAGTAGGTCTTAAGAGACCCAACATGCGAGAAGGGGGTATTCAATCAATTCACTTTCAACAATGAGAGGATCGACTGGGAAAAATCAAATATAGACCTTGCAAACATTCAATGGGAGATGGTCTTAAGTGGCAAAACTCCCACACAGGGAATAGCTCAACTGACAGCTGAAGCTTACAAGGTCTGCTTGAAGCACGTGCCTGTGAGGAGGGGCAGAAAGAGGACCACTCTAGAAAGAGAACGCAGACGACTGTACAGAAGAAGGAAAAAAATAACGGAAATGCTTCGGCAGACACAACTATCACAAGCAAGGAAAATAAGCCTAAGCCGGGAGATCGAAAAAATAGAACAAACGTTGAAGCGATCATATGAGTCTGAGGAAATGGAATTGGAACAGAAAGCTATACAAGAGATAAGGAAAAATCCGAAATATTTTTTCACGTGCAAAATCAAAAACCAACTTTTACTTACAACTGGAGGCTCGTACACAGAGGACAACAAAGAAATTAATTATTAGCATCCCCATAAATAACATGAAAGCTGAGGATCGAGACACCTTCTTTATGAATGACAATCGAACTGCAGATAATATAACGGATATTAACACTAACTCGGAAGACTTTGAAAGAAAATTTAACAACATGCCCATGCACTCAGCTCCTAGGCCGGTCTCATTGAATTCAATATTCATAAAGAAATGTAAAGTACCAGTAGCTTGAGCACAGCATAATAAGGAGAAAGAGCCTAGATACAGGGGAGATACCAGCAGCACTTAAATCTGTAGATATGGCTCCTCTGCACATGAGAGAGCAGACTTGGCAAAAAGCTTTGGCAAAAATTTATAGACCATTTGCACTAACATCACTCATAATAAAAATTTGAAAGAGTGATTAGGAATCAAATTAAGTTTTATGGAAAAGAATTAATTACACAACCCAGGACAACATAGATTTGTTGACAGGGAAGATCCTGTCTGTCACAGTTAATCAACCGCTATGAAAGAATCACAGAAGACGTAGAGGAAACGCAAAGTGCAAAGTATACACACACTTACAAAGGCTTTCGACAAATGTGACCGTGGAATGATAGCCCATAAAAATTATATCAATAGGAATAAAGGGTAATGTGGGGCGGTAGATTTTCAACTTTGTCAATGTGTGTGTGTGTGTGTGTGTGTGTGTGTGTGACTGTCAATGAAGTAAAATCATACCCAAGAGGAGTGAAAAGCTCTGTACCCCAGGGCATAACAGTCCTGGCACTTTTGACCTACCGCAACCTCAACATGGAGAATACATCACATACGCTGACGATGTCACCCAAATAATATGCCAACCTGGACCATCAAAGCTGCTACTAGCCGACAAGACCAAGGCAGCAATTGAACTCATAAACAACTTTGAGAAGCAATGGAAAATTAGCACCAACAAACAAAAGTTCCAGAAAATACACATTGCAAAAAGAAACCCGGACCCCGTTATCCTGGACAATCATCCGATCCAATATGCTGATGTAGGCAGAATACTGAGACTTATGATCAACAGAACAGGGATAAAAATTCACGACGAAATTCACGACGACGAAAAGTGACTAAATACAACAAAAGCACCTTAGGAAAACTGAAGAGATACCGAAGTCTCAGTACAAACATACAGATACACCGATATAAGGCTGCAGTCAGTCTATCTAGTTCGGCCGCATCTAGAGTATCCCCCAGTACCACTACACACCATAAAGAAAACTAACATGCAGAAACTGCAAGCAGTACAAAATAAGGCGCTAAGAAGAGCAGCAAAACACCGTCCACCATATGATCAGACAATCCAGGAGCTCCATGAACTCCTGAACATACAGCCACTAAACATCAGACTGCAGCACCAAGCCATCAGGGTGTGGAACACCATCCTAATGTTAGAGGACCCAATGTTAGAAAGATTACTCCAGAATGAGACGCCCCACTCCCACAGCTGGTGGCCCAAGATGAGACGCCCCACTCCCACAGCTGGTGGCCCAAGATGAGACGCCCCACTCCCACAGCTGGTGGCCCAAGATGAGACGCCCCACTCCCACAGTTGGTAGCCCAAGATGAGACGCTCCGCTCACACAGCTGGTGGCCCAAGATGAGACGTCCCACTCCCGCAGCTGGTGGCCCAAGATGAGACACCCCGCACCCACAGCTGGTGGCGCAAGATGAGACACCCCGCACCCACAGCTGGTGGCCCAAGATGAGACGCCCCACTTCCACAGCTGGTGGCCCAAGATGAGACGCCCCACTCCCACAACTGGTGGCCCAAAATGAAACGCCCCGCTCCCACAGCTGGTGGCCCAAGATGAGACACCCCACTCCCACAGCTGGTGACCCAAGATGAGGCGCCCTACTCCCACAGCTGGTGGCCCAAGAGGAGACGTCCCACTCCCACAGCTGGTGGCCCAAGATGAGACGCACCACTCCCACAGCTGGTGGCCCAAGATGAGACGCCCCACTCCCACAGTTGGTGGCCCAAGATGAGACGCTCCGCTCACACAGCTGGTGGCCCAAGATGAGACGCACCACTCCCACAGCTGGTGGCCCAAGATGAGACGCCCCACTCCCACAGCTGGTGGCCCAAGATGAGACGCCCCGCTCCCACAGCTGGTGGCCCAAGATGAGACGCCCCACTCCCACAGCTGGTGGCCCCAAGATGAGACGCCACGCTCCCACAGCTAGTGGCCCAAGATGAGACGCCCTGCTCCCATAGCTGGTGGCCCAAAAGCCTCGATTTACTAGATAAAAACCCCGCCCCACACTACATAGTACCAACCACAAGTCAGAGAACTTTTGAGATTCTATGACAAATTCTCGCTCAATCAACAGATTACAGAGCCAACTAGGAACGAAAACACACTAGACTTGTTATTCACAAACAATGAAGAACTAATCAGAGACATCACAATCTCAGATACTTCATACTCAGACCATAAGCTCATTGAAGTGCGAACTAGCATAAATAACGGTAGTAGGTCTAAGAGACCCAAGAAGCGAGAAGGAATATTCAATCAATTCAATTTCAACAATAAGTTGATCGACTGGGAAAAAATAAATGTAGACCTTGCAACCATTCAATGGGAGACGGTCTTAAGCGACAAAACTCCCACACAGGGAATAGCTCAACTGACAGCTGAAGCTTACAAGGTCTGCTTGAAGCACGTGCCTATGAGGAGGGGCAGAAAGAGGACCACTCTAGAAAGAGAACGCAGACGACTGTACAGGAGAAGGTAAAAAATAACGGAAATGCTTCGGCAGACACAACTATCACAAGCAAGGAAAATAAGCCTAAGCAGGGAGATCGAAGAAATAGAACAAACGTTGAAGCGATCATATGTCTGAGGAAATGGAATTGGAACAGAAGCTATACAAGAGATAAGGAATAATCCGAAATATTTTTTCACATACGCAAAATCAAAATCCAAAACCTCGACCAGTATTGGACCGTTAATTACAAACGAAGGTACGTACACAGAGGACAACAAAGAGATTAGTGAAATTCTAAGAAGCCAGTATGAGGCTATGTTTAGCACACCAATAAACAACATGAAAAGTTGATGACCCAGACAGCTTCTTTATGAATGACATTCAAGCAGCAGATAATATAACGGATATTACCACACACTCGGAAGACTTTGAAAGAGAAATTGACAATATGCCTATGCACTCAGCTCCTGGGCCTGACTCGTGGAATTCAATATTCATAAAGAAATGTAAAGTACCAGTAGCGAGAGCACTCGGCGTAATATGGAGAAAGAGCCTGGATACAGGGAGATACCAGCAGCACTTAAATCTGAAGATATAGCTCCGTTGCACGAGGGGGGGGGGGAGTAAAGCCTTGGCAAAAAATTATAGGCCAGTTGCACTAACATCACACATAATAAAAGTGTTTGAAAGAGTGATTAGGAATCAAATTTCTAGTTTTATGGAAAACAATGAATTACACAACTCAGGACAACATAGATTTAGAGCGGGAAGATCCTGTCTGTCAGTTACTCAACCACTATGACAAAATCACAGAAGCCCTAGAAGAAAAGCAAAATGCAGATTTTGTATACACAGACTTTGCAAAGGCGTTCGACAAATGTGACCATGGGGTGATAGCTCACAAAATGAGGTCGATGTGAATAACTGGAAAAGTAGGACGCTGGATACTCAATTTCCTGTCGAACAGAACACAAAGAGTAACAGTCAATCAGATAAAATCGAGTCCAAGCGATGTTAAAAGCTCTGTACCTCAAGGTACAGTCCTTGCACCGCTACTGTTCCTTATTCTCATATCTGATATAGACAAAAATACACGCCACAGCTTCGTGTCATCCTTCGCAGATGGCACAAAAATCAGCATGAAAATTACCTCTGCTGAAGACATTGAAAAACTACAAGCAGATGTCAACAAAGTTTTCGATTGGGCAGCAGAAAATAACATGATGTTTAACAGTGATAAATTTCAGGTACTCAGGTATGGCAAAAATGAGGATCTGAAACATAATACAGGGTACAAAACACAGTCGAATCTTCCCATAGTAGAAAAACAGCATGTCAAGGATTTAGGAATAATGATGTCCGACGATGTAACGTTTAGGGAGCATAACCAAGCAAAAATCGCGTCAGCCAGAAAAATGATCGGATGGATTACGAGAACTTTCAAATCCAGGGATCCCATCACAATGGTTGTACTCTTCAAGTCATTTGTGTTGTCCCGTCTCGAGTACTGCTCAGTACTCACTTCCCCCTTCAGAGCAGGAGAGATTGCTGAAATAGAGGGAATACAGAGAACATATACGGCGCGCATAGACGAGATAAAACACCTAAATTATTGGGATCGTCTCAAAGTTCTCCAAATGTACTCTCTAGAAAGGAGACGAGAGAGATACCAAAAAATATACACATGGAAAATACTGGAGGGGCAGGTCCCAAATCTACACAGTAAAATAACAACGTACTGGAGTGAACGATATGGAAGAAAATGTAAGGCAAAAAATGCATTTTGAACCAGTGAAGAGCAGAGGTGCCATAGGCACAATCAGAGAACACTGTATAAACATCAGAGGTCCGCGGTTGTTCAGCACCCTCCCAGCGACTATAAGAAATATTGCCGGAACAACTGTGGACATCTTCAAGAGAAACTAGAATGTTTTCTCCAAGGAGTGCCGGACCAACCGGGCTGTGGTGGGTATGTGGGCCTGCGGGCCGCTCCAAGCAATAGCCTGGTGGACCAAACTCACACAAGTCAAGCCTTTGGCTTGGGGAGTAGAACTCCCAGAACCCTATCAAGCAGGTTAGCTGCCAACACTCACACATCGTGTCAGCAAGGCGGACAGACCGCCCGGTGTCAGCAAGGCGGACAGACCGCCCGGTGTCAGCAAGGCGGACGGCCCGCCTGGTCATAACTTTCACTGTATTTAGCATTTCTAAACTTCCCTTCATCTATGCCTCGCCATCCTCTTTACCCCCCCCCCCAAAAAAAAAAAAATAGAGTACCCATCTCCTAAACACTTAACACTACTGCATCACTACATCACTATAATTTGAGTATATTCTTAGACCTCAGTTCGAGCCATAGTTAATTATATTCCGTAGTATGAGAATAGTTTGTTAGTTAAGTGAGACTAGCGATTACTGTGGCAGATGGAGAGTGTTGCCAGCAGTGTAAAAATAGCGGGAGTTGTTGTGAGCCAATATGGCAAACTGTTGACGTCACCCTCACCAGTGCCAGGCTCTGTTTAGTGTGATGGGGGGGGGAGCCAGCTCACATGGGTCACCTGCTCATATTAGACTCATTCTCTCCACGCTTGGCTGTGTTTGTTGACACCGTATTGAACTGTAGTGTGGGGGTCACTGAGGCTGTGACTCTGGCGTGAAGGCCAGGCCGGCAGCTGTTGAATAACAACACTCGGAGAGCATCCTTGGTGGTGGTGGTGGGTGGTGGATGGTGGTGGTGGTGTGGTGGTAGGTTGTGGCTTAGTGGTTGATGTGCGCCGGGGTCGCATTGACGGGCACACTCTCCTCATCCACCCCCACACTCCACACCCTCCCTCACACATAGGCACGTGTTGCCATGGTTTGAGTGGCGCTGCCCAATAATGTCACTAGTGGCGGTGTGTCCACTCACAGCATGAGTGGCGCTGGCCCAATACTGTCACTATGGCGGTGTTCCACTCAGCAGCATGAGTGGCGCTGCCCAATACTGTCACTGTGGCGGTGTGTTTCACTCCACAGGATGAGTGGCACTACCAAATACTGTACCTATGCTGATGTGTCTGAGCTGAGCTGCTAAACACCACAAATGGTATGGTGGTGGAAAGTGCTGATAATCAAAATAGAGATCTTAAATGTAGTTATTGTCCTTGTACCGGAGTCACCGGTGGCAAATCCTCAGCAGTTTAAAGACCAACTAATGAAGGTAGAACACTGCTTGGAAAACCTATCACAAATCCAGCCCGTACATCATCCTGGTTGGGGACTTCAACCTACGGACCCTGAAATGGAAGCACCTGGCTAATACAGTTATAGTCAGAAAGAATACCAGGAAGTAGCCTAAATGAACAGGCACATGCAAATGACCTGCAACGGATGTGCAAGGAGGTTTGCCTTAAACCACTAAATAGTAGAACCAACCAGGAAGGAGAACACGCTGGACCTTATTTTCACCAATAAGTGATGAATTGATCAGGAACATAATGATTACAATTACTTGTTACTCAGATCACAGCTTAATTGCAGTTCTGACAAGCATGGGGAATAGACCTTCAAAATTAATCCCGATTTCCGGTGGGAAATTTCAGCAAATTCAATCTTAATTTACTAATAAACAGATAAGCTGGGAGCAAATAAACCAAGATTTCATAGAAATAAACTGGGAGGAACAGTTAGGAAATGCGAACCTGAACTAGTGCTTGGAAAAAATAAGCTCAGTAGCACTAGAAATATAATCAAACCGCATATCCCCTAAGAGAAAAAGAGGAAGAGATGCAGATTTGAACGGGAACGTCGTTCCCTATATAGGCGAAGAAAACGAATCGCGGAAGAAGGTTAGGTAGAGAATAGAACAGTTGAACTCAAGAATTGAGTTGAGCTACAAGAATCATACAAAACCAGGAGAGGCAAATGAGAGCAAAAGGCCATCAGTGAAATAGAGAAATCCGAAATACTTTCCTCCTATGCAAAATCAAGATAAAAACCACATCTAGGATCGGGCCCCTGCGAAAAGGAGATGGAACTTTCAACGATAACAACAAAGAAATGAGCGAGTTACTGAGGAAGTAGTAAGTCTCTGTTTCAGCGAGCCACTAAAGATCGATAACCCAAATGATCTTTTCATGGATATGATACCAACATCAAATTATATATCAAACGTCACCCTATCCCCACTGGACTTTGGGAAGCTATAAACAGTATGCCTATGCACTCTGCACCAGGCCTTGATTCTTGGACTCCATATTCATCAAGAACTGTATAAAAAAAACCACGCAGGCCCTCACATTCTTTGGAGAGAAAGCCTAGATACTGGCATTATACCTGACATACTAAAACAGCAGAGATAGCAACTCACTCCATAAAGGAGGAAAATAAGGCAGAGGCAAAAAAAATACAGACCGATAGCACTAACATCACACATCATAAAAATTTTATGAGAGTTACACAGATTCCGCAAAAGCTTTTGACAAATATGACAATGGTGTTACTGCACACAAAAATGCGTTTCAAAATTAATTTACCAAGACCAAAATTAGGCAGATGGATCTACAATTTCACGACTAACAGAACCCAATGTGTAAATAGTCAATAAAATAAAATCTGGCCCATCAACCGTGAAGAGCTCAGGTCCCCAGGGTACTGTGTACTGTACTTTTTCTCGTCCTAATATCGGACATAGACAAGGATACAGGCATATTGTACTATATCATGTCTTTGCAAGATGTCTACTCTCATAACAACTCCTAGGCAACATATAAGACACGGCAAACCTCCAATCAGATGTCAATCAGGTCTTTCTATGGGCTACAGAAAATAATATGGTGTTTTAACGAGGACAAGTTCCAGCTCATGCGCTACGGAAAAAATAAAAATATAAAACGCGGAAAACCACGTACAAAACTCAGCAAAATCATAACATAGAACGACAAAGGACAATGTAAAGGATCTGGGTTACTCATGTCTGAAGACCTTACCTTTAAATAACACAATAAAGTGGCCGTCACAACGTGACGAAAATGACAGGTTGGATAACAAGTTCTATTTCACACTAGAGATGCGTATACACGATGATGATACTTTTCCAAACGTTTGTGCTTCTCTAGAGTTGGAGTACTGCTTCATAATGACAGCCCCTTTCAAAGATGGAGAAATGCTGGACCTGGAGAGACGTGCCAGCAGATTGATCCTCTTGACTGCTTAGAAATCAACTCGTAAAACATCAACTATTGGGAGCCGACTAAAGAGCCTACACATCTGTATTCTCTTGAGCGGAGGCGGTGAGATATACGTAATAATTTACACGTGGTAAAATACTAGAGGGTCTGGTCCCGAAACCTGCACCATGAAATAACACCACATGAGACCTATGGAGGCATCGGCAGGATGTGCAGAATACCCCCGATGAAAGCAAAGGTTGCTAACAGGTACTCTAGAGAGAACTCTTTACAAC
>WNGS01161588.1:68834-87191 GCA_020271785.1 Procambarus virginalis | reverse complement strand
AACTGCTTGATACCTGGTTGATGGGGTGGAGTTCTTCTACTCCCCAAGCCCGGCCCGAGGCCAGGCTCGACTTGTGAGTTTGGTCCAACAGGCTGTTGCTTGGAGCGGCCCGCAGGCCACATACCCACCACAGCCCGGCTGGTCCGGAACTTCTCTTAGAAAACAGTCCGTTTTCTCTTGAAGATGTCCACGGTTGTTCCGGCAATATTTCTTATAGTCGCTGGGAGGACGTTGAACAACCGCGGACCTCTGATGTTATACAGTGTTCTCTGATTGTGCCTATGGCACCTCTGCTCTTCACTGGTTCAATCTTGCATTTCTTCCATATCGTTCACTCCAGTACGTTGTTATTTTACTGTGTAGATTTGGGACCTGGCCCTCCAGTATTTCCATGTGTATATTATTTGGTATCTCTCTCGTCTCTTTCTAGAGAGACATTTGGAGAGCTTTGAGACGATCCCAATAATTTAGTTTTATCTCGTCTATGCGTGCCGTATATGTTCTCTGTGTTCCCTCTATTTCAGCAATCTCTCCTGCTCTGAAGGGGAAGTGAGTACTGAGCAGTACTCGAGACGGGACAACACAAGTGACTTGAAGAGTACAACCATTGTGATGGGATCCCTGATTTGAAAGTTCTCGTAATCCATCCGATCATTTTTCTGGCTGACGCAATATTTGCTTGGTTATGCTCCCTAAACGTTAGATCGTCGGACATCATTATTCCCAAATCCTTGACATGCTGTTTTTCTACTATGGGAAGATTCGATTGTGTTTGTACCCTGTATTATGTTTCAGACCTCATTTTTGCCGTACCTGAGTACCTGAAATTATCACTGTTAAACATCATGTTATTTTCTGCTGCCAATCGAAAATTGTTGACATCTGCTTGTAGTTTTTCAATGTCTTCAGCAGAGGTAATTTTCATGCTGATTTTTGTGTCATCTGCAAAGGACGACACGAAGCTGTGACGTGTATTTTTGTCTATATCAGATATGAGAATAAGGAACAGTAGCGGTGCAAAGACTGTACCTTGAGGTACAGAGCTTTTAACTTCGCTTGGACTCGATTTTATCTGATTGACTGTTCTCTTTGTGTTCTGTTCGACAGGAAATTGAGTATCCAGCGTCCTACTTTTCCAGTTATTCCCATTGACCTCATTTTGTGAGCTATCACCCCATGGTCACATTTGTCGAACGCCTTTGCAAATCTGTGTATACAACATCTGCATTTTGCTTTTCTTCTAGGCTTCTGTGATTTTGTCATAGTGGTTGAGTAACTGTGACAGACAGGATCTTCCCGATCTTAACTGTGACAGACAGGATCCATGTTGTCCTGGGTTGTGCAATTCATTGTTTTCCATAAAACTAGAAATTTGATTCCTTATCACTTCAAACACTTTTATTATGTGTGATGTTAGTGCAACTGGCCTATAATTTTTTGTCAAGGCTTTACTCCCCCCCCCTTGTGCAACGGAGCTATATCTGCAGATTTAAGTGCTGCTGGTATCTCCCCTGTATCCAGGCTCTTCTCCATATTACGCCGAGTGCTCTCGCTACTGGTACTTTACATTTCTTTATGAACATTGAATTCCATGAGTCAGGCCCAGGAGCTGAGTGCATAGGCATATTGTCAATTTCTCTTTCAAAGTCTTCCGAGTTTGTGGTAATATCCGTTATATTATCTGCAGCTTGAATGTCATTCATAAAGAAGCTGTCTGGGTCATCAACTTTTCATGTTGTTTATTGGTGTGCTAAACATAGCCTCATACTGGCTTCTTAGAATTTTCACTAATCTCTTTGTCGTCCTCTGTGTACGTACCTTCGTTTGTAATTAACGGTCCAATACTGGTCGAGGTTTTGGATTTTGCTTTTGCGTATGTGAAAAAATATTTCGGATTTTTCCTTATCTCTTGTATAGCTTTCTGTTCCAATTCCATTTCCTCAGACTCATGTGACCGCTTCAACGTTTGTTCTATTTCTTCGATCTCCCTGCTTAGGCTTATTTTCCTTGCTTGTGATAGTTGTGTCTGCAGAAGCATTTCCGTTATTATCAACATGAGAGGCCTGAGACTGTTCAACACGCGTCCACTACACATTAACACCATACTTATGGCTGTACGCCACTAGATCCTTGAGCCTGTCTCTACACTGTTGATGTAACTTACTGACGCAGTTGAGGTACAAGGGACAAAGACACCAGCGTATTTGAAAGAAGTGACAGTCTATTGGCCGACCCCTCATAGTGTTCAAGAGAGAACTTACTAAACACCTCGAAAGGATACCTGATCAACCAGGCTGTGATTCGTACGTCAGGCTGCGAGCAGCCGCGTCCAACAGCCCGATTGACCAGTCCAGCAACCAGGAGGCCTGGTCGACGACCGGGCCGCGGGGACGCTGAGCCCCGGAAGCACCTGAAGGTAACCTCAAGGTAACCTCAAGGTAAGGTAGGCCTCCACTCACAGGACGAGTAGCGCTGCCCAATAACTCGCCTCGCGAGGCACACGGCGAGGACATGGTCACTGGGCACGTGTTGCCATGGCTCGTTGCCAGGTGAGGACATGGTCACTGGGCACGTGTTGCCATGGCTCGTTGCCAGGTGAGGACATGGTCACTGGGCACGTGTTGCCATGGCTCATTGCCAGGTGAGGACATGGTCACTGGGCACGTGTTGCCATGGCTCGTTGCCAGGTGAGGACATGGTCACTGGGCACGTGTTGCCATGGCTCATTGCCAGGTGAGGACATGGTCACTGGGCACGTGTTGCCATGGCTCATTGCCAGGTGAGGACATGGTCACTGGGCACATGTTGCCATGGCTCATTGCCAGGTGAGGACATGGTCACTGGGCACGTGTTGCCATGGCTCATTGCCAGGTGAGGACATGGTCACTGGGCACGTGTTGCCATGGCTCGTTGCCAGGTGAGGACATGGTCACTGGGCACGTGTTGCCATGGCTCATTGCCAGGTGAGGACATGGTCACTGGGCACGTGTTGCCATGGCTCGTTGCCAGGTGAGGACATGGTCACTGGGCACGTGTTGCCATGGCTCGTTGCCAGGTGAGGACATGGTCACTGGGCACGTGTTGCCATGGCTCATTGCCAGGTGAGGACATGGTCACTGGGCACGTGTTGCCATGGCTCGTTGCCAGGTGAGGACATGGTCACTGGGCACGTGTTGCCATGGCTCATTGCCAGGTGAGGACATGGTCACTGGGCACGTGTTGCCATGGCTCATTGCCAGGTGAGGACATGGTCACTGGGCACGTGTTGCCATGGCTCATTGCCAGGTGAGGACATGGTCACTGGGCACGTGTTGCCATGGCTCGTTGCCAGGTGAGGACATGGTCACTGGGCACGTGTTGCCATGGCTCGTTGCCAGGTGAGGACATGGTCACTGGGCACGTGTTGCCATGGCTCGTTGCCAGGCGAGGACATGGTCACTGGGCACGTGTTGCCATGGCTCGTTGCCAGGTGAGGACATGGTCACTGGGCACGTGTTGCCATGGCTCGTTGCCAGGTGAGGACATGGTCACTGGGCACGTGTTGCCATGGCTCGTTGCCAGGTGAGGACATGGTCACTGGGCACGTGTTGCCATGGCTAGTTGCCAGGTGAGGACATGGTCACTGGGCACGTGTTGCCATGGCTAGTTGCCAGGTGAGGACATGGTCACTGGGCACGTGTTGCCATGGCTAGTTGCCAGGTGAGGACATGGTCACTGGGCACGTGTTGCCATGGCTCGTTGCCAGGTGAGGACATGGTCACTGGGCACGTGTTGCCATGGCTAGTTGCCAGGTGAGGACATGGTCACTGGGCACGTGTTGCCATGGCTAGTTGCCAGGTGAGGACATGGTCACTGGGCACGTGTTGCCATGGCTAGTTGCCAGGTGAGGACATGGTCACTGGGCACGTGTTGCCATGGCTAGTTGCCAGGTGAGGACATGGTCACTGGGCACGTGTTGCCATGGCTCGTTGCCAGGTGAGGACATGGTCACTGGGCACGTGTTGCCATGGCTAGTTGCCAGGTGAGTCTCTATGTATTCCAGATAATATACTCTCAAGGATTTTATTCTTTCAAAATAATTTGATTACGCTCAAGCCGTAATGTTCTCTGTACATCTTGCATGTTTATCTACAGCCTTAAATGACTAGTGAGTGTGCAATATTGCACCCTTAGAGAAGCCGTGCGTTCGTCTAGGTTGTTGTGGTTTCGTGTGTCACGGTTGACGAGGTCTTGCTATCGAGCTGATCATTAGGTAATCCTGGTATGGGCTTCATGTTTGTCTTACTTCCCAACTGGCGTGTTATCTCTACTAGTCATGATCCCGCGAGCTTATCCTCTAATTCTACAATGTAGATTAACACCACATTCCCCCATGACTCTCAGGCGCTCAGCCTCACCTTGCTCACTCCTTCACAACCTGTACGGACTAAGGTGAGTGTGACGTCGTGGGGTGTGTGACTGTGGGGTGTGTGACTGTGGGGTGTGACGTCGTGGGGTGTGTGACTGTGGGGTGTGACTGTGGGGTGTGACTGTGGGGGTGTGACTGTGGGGTGTGTGACTGTGGGGTGTGACTGTGGGTGTGACGTCGTGGGTGTGTGACTGTGGGGTGTGTGACTGTGGGTGTGACGTCGTGGGATGTGTGACTGTGGGGTGTGACTGTGGGGTGTGACGTCGTGGGATGTGACGTCGTGGGTGTGACGTCGTGGGGTGTGACGTCGTGGGGTGTGTGACTGTGGGGTGTGTGACTGTGGGGTGTGTGACTGTGGGGTGTGTGACTGTGGGGTGTGACGTCGTGGGTGTGTGACGTCGTGGGGTGTGACGTCGTGGGGTGTGTGACTGTGGGGTGTGACGTCGTGGGGTGTGACTGTGGGGTGTGACGTTGTGGGGTGTGTGACTGTGGGGTGTGACGTCGTGGGGTGTGTGACTGTGGGGTGTGACGTCGTGGGGTGTGTGACTGTGGGGTGTGACTGTGGGGTGTGTGACTGTGGGGTGTGACGCCGTGGGGTGTGTGACTGTGGGGTGTGACGTCGTGGGGTGTGTGACTGTGGGGTGTGACGTCGTGGGGTGTGACGTCGTGGGGTGTGACTGTGGGGTGTGACGTCGTGGGGTGTGTGACTGTGGGGTGTGATGTCGTGGGGTGTGATGTCGTGGGGTGTGACGTCGTGGGGTGTGACGTCGTGGGGTGTGACGTGGGCGTAGGGTGACGGTAATTTATTATTTTGCCTCGAGAGGTGACTTTATTGGGCATGAGTGGACACACCGCCATAGTGACAGTATTGGGCAGCGCCACTCATCCTGTGAGTGGACACACCGCCATAGTGACAGTATTGGGCAGCGCCACTCATCCTGTGAGTGGGCACACCGCCATAGTGACAGTATTGGGCAGCGTCACTCATCCTGTGAGTGGACACACCGCCATAGTGACAGTATTGGGCAGCGCCACTCATCCTGTGAGTGGACACACCGCCATGGTGACAGTATTGGGCAGCGCCACTCATCCTGTGAGTGGACACACCGCCATGGTGACAGTATTGGGCAGCGCCACTCATCCTGTGCGTGGACACACCGCCATAGTGACAATATTGGGCAGCGCCACTCATCCTGTGAGTGGACACACCGCCATTGGGCAGTATTGGGCAGCGCCACTCATCCTGTGCGCTGACACACCGCCATAGCAGCATGTACAACACTCCCCAATAGGAAGAAAACCCGCTGGGTTGTCCATCCTGTCACTTGTACCCAGACACAGCTGGGACTTGCTTGACTGTCTCAAGTGAACAGCTTAACAAACAAGAATATTAACATTTGTCAATCTTTAAAATCTTACGTTATCTTGCGGGTTCAAAATGGGGGAATCTTAAGAACAAGTGTCAATATTTTACAAATAGTATTTTCCTAACTCAAACAATGTGGGGTTTATTATTCTACACATACTCTAATGGCACTTAGATGTTCACACTCTCTCAGGTAGTGATCAAGGCGGTGTCAATCCACCACACTCGGCACCACACTTGGCACCACACTCGGCGCCACACTCGGCGCCACACTCGGCACCACACTCGGCGCCACACTTGGCACCACACTCGGCACCACACTTGGCACCACACTTGGCACCACACTTGGCACCACACTTGGCACCACACATGGCACCACACTCGGCGCCACACTTGGCACCACACTCGGCACCACACATGGCACCACACATGACACCACACTCGGCACCACACATGGCACCACACTCGGCACCACACTCGGCGCCACACTTGGCACCACACTTGGCACCACACTTGGCACCACACTTGGCACCACACTCGGCGCCACACTTGGCACCACACTTGGCACCACACTTGGCACCACACTCGGCGCCACACTTGGCACCACACTCGGCGCCACACTTGGCACCACACTTGGCACCACACTCGGCGCCACACTTGACACCACACTTGGCACCACACTCGGCGCCACACTTGGCACCACACTCGGCGCCACACTTGGCACCACACTTGGCACCACACTCGGCGCCACACTTGACACCACACTTGGCACCACACTCGGCGCCACACTTGGCACCACACTCGGCGCCACACTTGGCACCACACTTGGCACCACACTCGGCGCCACACTTGGCACCACACTCGGCACCACACTTGGCACCACACTTGGCACCACACTCGGCGCCACACTTGGCACCACACTCGGCGCCACACTTTGCACCACACTCGGCGCCACACTTGGCACCACACTTGGCACCACACTCGGCGCCACACTTGGCACCACACTCGGCACCACACTTGGCACCACACTCGGCGCCACACTTGGCACCACACTCGGCGCCACACTTGGCACCACACTTGGCACCACACTTGGCACCACACTCGGCACCACACTTGGCACCACACTCGGCGCCACACTTGGCACCACACTCGGCACCACACATGGCACCACACTTGGCACCACACATGGCACCACACTTGGCACCACACATGGCACCACACTTGGCACCACACTTGGCACCACACATGGCACCACACTTGGCACCACACATGGCACCACACTTGGCACCACACTTGGCACCACACATGGCACCACACTTGGCACCACACTTGGCACCACACTTGGCACCACACATGGCACCACACTTGGCACCACACTTGGCACCACACTTGGCACCACACTTGGCACCACACTTGGCACCACACTTGGCACCACACATGGCACCACACATGGCACCACACATGGCACCACACACGGCACCACACACGGCACCACACTTGGCACCACACATGGCACCACACTTGGCACCACACTTGGCACCACACATGGCACCACACTTGGCACCACACTTGGCACCACACTTGGCACCACACTTGGCACCACACATGGCACCACACTTGGCACCACACATGGCACCACACTTGGCACCACACTTGGCACCACACATGGCACCACACTTGGCACCACACATGGCACCACACATGGCACCACACTTGGCACCACACATGGCACCACACTTGGCACCACACTTGGCACCACACATGGCACCACACTTGGCACCACACTTGGCACCACACATGGCACCACACTCGGCACTAATGGTGAGCGAGGTTTACAATATTTCCCAAGCAAGATGGACATATGAACCATGTTTTAAGTAAGACAGTTACAATATTGTTTACGGGAACCTGGACACACACGCCAGTTGTTCTCCAGCAGTGATCATCACCACCTGTCCCCTCCCGCCTTGCCTCCCTCCCGCATGCACACTGCTCCAACCTTCCCTTCCCTAACTGGAGCACAGCTGGAGAGGGTATGTACTCATTTCCCCCTTCAGAGCAGGAGAGATTGGTGAAATAGAGGGAATACAGAGAACATATACGGCACGCATAGACGAGATAAAACACCTAAATTATTGGGATCGTCTCAAAGCTCTCCAAATGTACTCTCTAGAAAGACCACGAGAGAGATACCAAATATATACACGGAAGATACTGGAGGACCAAGTACCAAATCTACACAGTAAAATAACAACGTACTGGAGTGAACGATATGGAAGAAAGTGCAGAATAGAACCAGTGAAGAGCAGAGGTGCCATAGGCACAATCAGAGAACACTGTATAAACATCAGAGGTCCGCGGTTGTTCAACACCCTCCCAGCGAACATAAGAAATATTGCCGGAACAACCGTGGACATCTTCAAGACAAAAGTGGATTGTTGTCTTCAAGAAGTGCCGGACCAACCGGGCTGTGGTGGATACGTGAGTCTGCGGGCCGCTCCAAGCAACAGCCTGATGGACCAAGCTCTCACAAGTCAAGGCCGGGATTGGGGAGTAGAAAAACTCCCAGAACCCCATCAAGCAGGGTTCTGGGAGTCCTTCTTCTCCCCGAGCTCTGCCTGAGGCCAGGCTCGACTTGTGATAACTTGGTTCCACAGGCTGTTGCTTGGAGCGGCCCGCAGGCCCACCTATCCACTACAACCTAGTTGATCTGGCACATCTTGTAGGAACGTAAATAAACCTTCGGTTCAGAAATATTTCTAATGCTTGCTGGGAGGGTGTTGAACAGCTGTGGACCTCTGATGTTCAGTGTTCTCTGATCGTGTCTATGGCACCTCTACTCTTAACACTGGTTCTATTCTGCTTTTCCTTCCGTATCTTTCGTTCCCGTATAGTGTTAATGTACTGGGCAAATTTGGGACCTGGTCTTCAAGTGTCTTCCACGTATATATTATTTATTACCTCTCGTCTCCTTTCCAAAGAGTATATTTTGAGAGCTTTGAGACGGTCCCAATAATGTAGATGTTTTATCGTGTCTATGCGTGCCGTATATGTTCTCTGTATTCCCTCTAATTCAGAGATCTCTCCCGCTCTGAAAGGGGAAGTGTGTACTGAGCAATACTCAAGACGGGACAGCACCAGTGATTAATATTAACATTGCTGTGGGGTCTCTGGATTTGAACGTTCTCATAATCCATCCTATCATTTTCCTGGCCGCCGCCGCTATATTACCTCGGTTATGTTCACCAAATGTCAGGTCGTTAGACATCATAATTCCCAGATCTTTCACATGTTGCTTTCCTTCTATGAGTAGGTCTGATTGTGTCCTGTACCCTGTGTTCCGTTATGTTACTCGTTTCCGCCATACCCAAGTATCTGGAACTTGTAATTGTTAAGCATCATGTTATTTTCTGTTGCCCTAACCTATCAGCTCGCCCTCTCGAACGCTCACAACGTTACTAAACTGATGTACTAATAAACTGGATGAGGTACTAAAGTGCCTTATCCAACCTACCAGAGAACCCACCAACAGGGGGTGGTGTACTGAGTGAGTGTTGTTGTGTTCACAGCGTGTTCTGGGACCTGTACTGTGTACTGAGTGAGTGTTGTTGTGTCCACCGTGTGTTCTGGGACCTGTACTGTGTACTGAGTGAGTGTTGTTGTGTCCACCGTGTGTTCTGGGACCTGTACTGTGTACTGAGTGAGTGTTGTTGTGTTCACAGCGTGTTCTGGGACCTGTACTGTGTACTGAGTGAGTGTTGTTGTGTCCACCGTGTGTTCTGGGACCTGTACTGTGTACTGAGTGAGTGTTGTTGTGTCCACCGTGTGTTCTGGGACCTGTACTGTGTACTGAGTGAGTGTTGTTGTGTTCACAGCGTGTTCTGGGACCTGTACTGTGTACTGAGTGAGTGTTGTTGTGTCCACCGTGTGTTCTGGGACCTGTACTGTGTACTGAGTGAGTGTTGTTGTGTCCACCGTGTGTTCTGGGACCTGTACTGTGTACTGAGTGAGTGTTGTTGTGTTCACAGCGTGTTCTGGGACCTGTACTGTGTACTGAGTGAGTGTTGTTGTGTCCACCGTGTGTTCTGGGACCTGTACTGTGTACTGAGTGAGTGTTGTTGTGTCCACCGTGTGTTCTGGGACCTGTACTGTGTACTGAGTGAGTGTTGTTGTGTTCACAGCGTGTTCTGGGACCTGTACTGTGTACTGAGTGAGTGTTGTTGTGTCCACCGTGTGTTCTGGGACCTGTACTGTGTACTGAGTGAGTGTTGTTGTGTTCACAGCGTGTTCTGGGACCTGTACTGTGTACTGAGTGAGTGTTGTTGTGTCCACCGTGTGTTCTGGGACCTGTACTGTGTACTGAGTGAGTGTTGTTGTGTCCACAGTGTGTTCTGGGACCTGTACTGTGTACTGAGTGAGTGTTGTTGTGTTCACAGTGTGTTCTGGGACCTGTACTGTGTACTGAGTGAGTGTTGTTGTGTCCACCGTGTGTTCTGGGACCTGTACTGTGTACTGAGTGAGTGTTGTTGTGTCCACAGTGTGTTCTGGGACCTGTACTGTGTACTGAGTGAGTGTTGTTGTGTTCACAGTGTGTTCTGGGACCTGTACTGTGTACTGAGTGAGTGTTGTTGTGTTCACAGCGTGTTCTGGGACCTGTACTGTGTACTGAGTGAGTGTTGTTGTGTCCACCGTGTGTTCTGGGACCTGTACTGTGTACTGAGTGAGTGTTATTGTGTCCACCGTGTGTTCTGGGACCTGTACTGTGTACTGAGTGAGTGTTATTGTGTCCACCGTGTGTTCTGGGACCTGTACTGTGTACTAAGTGAGTGTTATTGTGTCCACCGTGTGTTCTGGGACCTGTACTGTGTACTGAGTGAGTGTTGTTGTGTCCACCGTGTGTTCTGGGACCTGTACTGTGTACTGAGTGAGTGTTATTGTGTCCACCGTGTGTTCTGGGACCTGTACTGTGTACTAAGTGAGTGTTGTTGTGTTCACAGTGTGTTCTGGGACCTGTACTGTGTACTGAGTGAGTGTTGTTGTGTTCACAGCGTGTTCTGGGACCTGTACTGTGTACTAAGTGAGTGTTGTTGTGTTCACAGCGTGTTCTGGGACCTGTACTGTGCGGCGCCGGAGAGGAGAGACACCTGCGAACACTCCAGCGAGGCTAAGGCCTTCCACGACTATGTGAGTATATTACTCTGTATGTTATCTAATGCACTCCCCCCCCCTGTATCTTACGAAAAAGGTATCAATAATATATACATGGATGATGCTTGAAAGCCAGGTCCCAAATTCGCACCGTAGAGTAACAACATACTGAAACGAAAGATACGGAAGGAAATGCAAAATAGAATCAGTGAAGAGGCACAGTCAGTGAAGTGAAGTGAATCAGTGAAGAGTAGAGGTGCCATAGGCACAGTCAGAGAGCATTGTCTGAACATCAGAGGTCCATGGGTGTTCATCACCCTCCCAACAAGCATTAGAAATATTGCTTGGACAAAGGTGGATGTATTCAAGAGGCACTTAGATAAGTTCTGGCAAGAAGTGCCGGGCCAACCAGGTTGTAGTGGACATGTGGGCCTGCGGCCGCTCCAAGCAACAGCCTGTTGAACCAAGTTATCACAAGTTGGGCCTGGCTTCAGGCCGAGCTCGAGGAGTAGAAGAACTCCTAAAAACCTCTCCAGATATGCTCCAAGTATGCCTGGGAGAGTGACTGCTTCAGACACTGGTGCTGGTCCCAAACCTGCACACAGAGGTAACACCACATGAGACCAGGAGGCATGGCAGGATGTGCAGAATACCCCCGTTGAAGAGCAGAGGTGCAACAGGTACTCTGAGAGAGAACTATCAACATCAGAGGCAAGAGACTGTTCAACACGCTTCCACTACACATAAGGGGCATAACCGTCAGGATGCGAGCAGCCGTGTCCAACAGTCTGGTTAACCAGTCCAGCAACGATGAGGCCTGGTCGGAGACCGGGTCGTTGGGACGTTGAGCCCCGATAGGTAACCGCTAGGTACACCCCCACCCCATGGTGGGTGAGCCTGGGAGAGTATCTGCTTCACTCACGGTGTGGGACAGTTAGACAGGTGGGTGACAGTAGGCAGGTGTGGGACAGTAAGACAGGTGGGTGACAGTAGGCAGGGGTGGGACAGTAAGACAGGTCGGTGACAGTAGGGAGGGGTGGGACAGTAAGACAGGTGGGTGACAGTAGGCAGGGGTGGGACAGTAAGACAGCTGGGTGACAGTAGTCAGGCGTGGGACAGTAAGACAGCTGGGTGACAGTATCCGACGCTGTTATGACAGGTGACACGAATGTTTGACACAAGAGAACATAGAGTCCAGGTTGAGAGCGTGGAGAGTGCAGGTGTCGGGCCGACACACACACGCCACGTTCATCATCCCCCAGCTAGCTATTTGTCCAAGTACTTTATTTCACCAACCCCAGCTATTTGAGGCCTTCTCCAATCTATCAAAGTCAGCAACAACATCATATCCCTTCTACATTACTTTCACCCCAATATCCAAACTGCATAATCAGATGTCTTTAATTATTTTCTATATTCACGTGTCTTCGGCTTTCATCATTTGCCGTGTCACTCATGTTCAGCAAGTTTCACAGCATTTCAGTTCAATTTTCACAGTTTTCTCCATTTCGTTTCTCCATTTTCTCCGTTTTTGCCATTTTCCCTATGCTCCCTGTGGTCTTATATATCATATACATATAGTTCTTGTCTTTTATATCTTTATACTCCGTGTTTTATGTTTTCTTACTTAGCATTCTTACATGTTCATCACCTTGGTCAAATCTAAGTTCTCTACAAGTTCTGTTCCTCAAGTTCTCGTTCTCACCTCCTTCGTTTTCAAATTCTTTACATATTCTCTATTTCTTGACATATTTCATCTTTTGTTTACCCTTCTTGGTCAACTTTTTATTCCTTACATTAAGTTATACAAGATCTCGACAGTTTTTACATTTCATGTCACTTTTATAACCTTTTCGTACATGTTTTCTAGTTTTCTTGCATGTTTTCTTCCCTTACCATGTTATTTCTTCACTAACTTTATTTTCGCGAATCACTAAATCTTTTCGTCAATCAAATAAAACTTATTTGTCAATCAACTAAAAAATAAGGAGTCGGATTAGAGTCGTTCACACCGTTTAATCTAATGGCTTTTCTCTAAAAAAATTGTCAAATGAAACTTTCCAACGCTGTTTATAACTAGACTTCTCTACGTCTATAAACAGAAAATAGTCTGGTTCATCATTCTTAACAGCCAAGTGTTCGTCAAGCTGAAAATAGCGAAGATATCATTCATCGCTGTTTGTAATGACATTATACTTTGTGGAGCATAAAAATAGTCTCCGTCATCATATTCCTTGTCTTTCATCAACTAAAAATAGCAATGGAACATCGTTCTACATTTTTGTAACTAAAAGTATACCTCAAGGGTAAGCAAATCGTCAAAGGAACCTTCCCTACTGTCATAATGTCTTATCCATCGTTAAGTAACTGAAACTAGTCTTGTTTCACCTTTTTTAATAATTAGCCATAGTCAACGAAAATAACGATGTTCATATATGTTCTTGTCGTTTCCGACTCAATTTTCCGCCAATCAACAGAATGTTCATCATGTTTTGTCTTTGTTGTAACTAAAAGTATTCCTCATCAACTAAAAATAGTCACGTGATCATGTTCCCTGTCCTTGCCACCAAAATTTTCCATAATCAACGAAAAAGTGCAATGTCATTCAGGTTTCCTGGCATTTAACTGAATATCCTTCTTCACGAAAACGTCAAGGGTAGCCTCTTTCCACATGTCTTAACTAAAGTAACTTTCACTTCGCTCAAAAATAGTCAACCTGTAGCGTTTTCAGCACTTTCGTAACTATAATTATATGTCGTTAAGTAAAAAATATAGTCAAAGACACTCTTCGAGAAATCAAAGTTACTCTTCGAGAAAATCTAAAGACACTCTTTGAGCCAAAGACAATCTTTGAAACACCGAAGTTACTATTCGAGACATCAAGGACACACTCATACACCCACGACTCTTCGATCACCAAAAGTTTATTCGGTGAGATATCACCAACTACTCACGTTCTCAATGTCATTTCAAAGTCGTCAAGTTAATATCAGAGCATCTCAGTTTATCGTCAGCAACGTTATTCCATGACATTAAATGAACTCAGTGATCAAAAGTAATCTCGTTAGCAAAGTTATTCTCTAAGTAAACGTTATTCTTGAAAGCGTTTAAGACTTTCGTCATCAAAGGTGTTCTCTAAGACATAAAAAGCTATTCTCTATGTCATCAAAAGTTATTTATTCTCAGCGTCATCAAAAGGTACTCTCAAGTCCTCAAAGTTAATCTCTAAAACGTCAAAGTTAATCGCAGAGATAACAAAAGTTGTTCTCTAAGCTTAACAGTATTCCAGAGCTCGCAGTTATTTCAATGTCATCCAAGGTAATCTCTTCACTTTCGTTCATCAAGTTAATCTCAGAGTCTCCAGCGTATCTCTAACTCATTTTGGTCATTAAAGTTAATCTACGCTACTTTTGGTGTATTTATGAGGCTGTTAATCATATGTTCTACCTTCCCCCTTACATCACTCTTTAATCTAGTGTATTCATTATGTGGTTATCATTTGTTCTTATCCCAACCTTTACTACCTTGAATGTAGTTTATTGTGTTTGCGTATTTGTGAATATATTATCTACCTACCTTTCATTATTTATTATGTATTGTTTTATATATGTTGCATAATTATCCATTTCCTAACTTTCATTGTAGTTTGTTCCCTTTTTATGACAGGGAACAAAACTACTTTTGTTCTCTTTTTTTGTTTCTTTTATTTTTTTAGTTTCTCCACCGTTCGGAGAGATGAAAAGAAAGAGAGATGGAGAGAGAAAGAGAGAAGAAGAGAGAGAGAGGGATAGAGAGTAGAGACGAGAGAGAGAGAGAGAGGAGGGCGGTACAAATTACGGTGGAGGCTGGGAGGTGAGGGAGGGAAGGGGGAATGCCGCAGTTCTTTGAGGTCCGTTAGACTTTTAAGTAGGATTTTTACGTTTAAAGTTTGTAAATATCTGTTTATTCCTGGTATGAACTCTGAAATTTTTCCCGTAAGAACTATTAACAAACTTCTATGACATTACTTTTCCTCAGAGAACGATTAAACAACTTCTACATTAGAATTATTTTCCTCGTAAGAAACCTTTAACTCTAAATTGACCCCTTTTCCAAAATTCGGCGAAAACGGTGTGCCATATCGTCCTCTTTTTCCAAAACCAAAAAAGGGCCCTACACTGTCAGCCCTACTAACTACTACGAAATCAAGGGGACCACCGTGTGAAACTAGACCCCAATGAGCCACAAGGGCGAAAGTACATTTTTCAAGTGTCATAGTATCTTAATAATTTGGGAATGCATTAGGAGTGATGTGGTGGAGGCTGCCATCCATACCAGCTTCATGGGTAGATATGATAGAGCTCCATAGGCTCAGGAATCTGGTACACCGTTTGAATTGACAGATTGGAGAGGCGGTTACCAAAGAACTAAGCTCAACACCCAACCAGCACGGCACATTTACGTGAGTACTAACTCCCACCACATCGACCCTACCACCCCCCACCACCTATCACCACTATCACCACAACACTAGCTCCCACCACACACCACCCTTCTCCACACACAACACCAGTCATCCACAACACCACTACACCAACACACTAGCACCGACCACATCACCACCCCACACACACGATCATAGCATCCACTCACATCACCAACCACCACGACCACTCCCCACCACCTCTGAGCACCCCACCACCCCCACCACATCATACCACCCACCACCACACACCTCATCAAAACTATTCCACAACATAACCACCAAAACACTAGAACCCACCACATCACTACCCCCCCACCCCACTACCCACTAGCACCTCACCACATCACCACCCCACCACCACCACCACCAAAACTAGCAACCACCAACATTCACCACCACCACCACCACCACTAGCACCACCCACCAGCATCATCACCACCAAATTACCATCACCAACACACCACAACACCTACAACAAACCAACCTCACCACCCAAAACCCCCACATACTATCAAGGCTCCACACTATTACCACCACCCCACCACCACACTATCACCCAAACACATCACCCCACTATCAGACCCAAAAAAAACACCAACGCCACCACACT
The DNA here is from genome assembly GCA_020271785.1 of Procambarus virginalis. Classification (NCBI taxonomy): domain Eukaryota; kingdom Metazoa; phylum Arthropoda; class Malacostraca; order Decapoda; family Cambaridae; genus Procambarus; species Procambarus virginalis. Next base: position 71,194 of record WNGS01161588.1, on the reverse strand, counting down.
AGGAACCCACCACATCACCCACCAAGGACACTCACACAACAGCATACCACCAACCACCACCACATAAGCACCTACCCATCACCACCTACCATACATTAGCACCCCTACCCAAATCACAACCGTCACCCTCACCACCACATCACTAGGCACCCACTCACCAATCAACCACCACCAACCACACCCCCCACTTTTTTTAACGACACCGCGCCCACCACCAACCACACCAGGCAACCACCCACATCACCCATGACAAGAACTAGTCACCCCCACATCACCACCACCACAGCCACCAACTCGAGGCACCCATCACATCCCCACCACGACATTAACACCCCCACCATCACAACCACAACACTAGCACCCACGCACATCACCCCCACCACCACCTACCAATACACCACACCACATCACACCTAACACTAGCACCACCACATCACCACCACCACAGTAGCACCTACCACATCACCACACCACAGTAGCCCCACCCACATCACCAACCACCACAGTACCACCTACACATCCCCACCCCCAGCAAGCACCACTAACACGCACGACATTCAGCACACGAGCACCCACGCCCTCAGACCTCACACAACCACACCAGAACAACCACCACCACACTAGCACCTACCACATCATCACAACTCTAGCACCCACCTAGCACAACAAAATTGAGAGAGAACTAATTTAATGCAGAATAAATAATTACCTCCCCTCCCCCCCCGGCCGTCACGTACATTTTAGACAGGTCATACCCCAACCCCGTCACTCGCTAAATTCTATATTCAATAGGTGCTCTGTATAAGTGACTTAGGGTTATTCTTAGGTGACTACTTAACAAAGAGTTTTCCCTTGAAAAGCTCAATGGAAACACCTCAACCCTACCTAACCTACCTAGTATGTTAGAATAAGCATCTTAGGGCTTTCGTAATTACAATTATTACCTACCTATACCTATAATAGGTTAAGTACAATGGTAATACGGAAGCTATAAGATGCTGTATTTTAACCATGACTAAGTGGGTTTAGGTACGGTTTGTGGTGTTGTCTATGAACTTTGTAAGGGGAAAAACCTGTATGTTAAGTAATGTACCCTAGTGCACTGATGTAGAATCAACGAGTCAATATGGTGCATTACGGCAATTTGCGGAAGACGGTGGCATACACACAACAGGAAGACAAATGCCCTCATGCGAGGTCGGGGAACCAAAAAATGGGTTACTGTGGTCCTTAATATTTTCGGATGTACAGGTAACGTGAATTTACTGGTTTGGGAACCAATTAGGTCAAGGACTCTTTTTGCATTAATACTTGTCGTGAATAGTTCCGCTCAGTGAAATTTTGTAACCTTGTGTGGTCATAATAGAGGTACAATGGTCCCCTTGTTTGGTAAATAAATGGTAATCAGTAGATGGGGGTACTTAGTTATCGGGCAGCATACCAGCAGATAACGTTAAATAGTTTTGTTGAAATTCCACTGTACTCAACTTGTGTACCAGTAATAATTACATGTAATGCCAGCCACACTACCCCTTAACCACCCACACCTACCCATACCTGGGTTGATACCTGGTTGATGAGGTTCCTGGGAGTTCTTCTACTCTACACCCCCAGGCCGGCCACGAGGCCCGATAGTGCTCGAGGACTTTGTGAGCAGTTGGTGTTCCACCAGGTTGTTTGCTGGGAGCGACCCGAAAGGCCACAATACCCACCCACAGGGCCCGGCTTGGTCTGGAACTATCTCTTTAGAGAACAGTCTATTTTTCTCTTGAAGATATCCACGGGTGTTCCGGCAATATTTCTATAGTCGCTGGGAGGAGGTTGAAGAACCGCGGACACTCTGATGTTTATACAGTGTTCCCTGAGTGTGCTTATGGCACCTCTGCCCTTCCCTGGCTCAATCATTGCATTCTTCTTCCCATATCGGTAACCTCCAGTACGGGTGTGTGATTTTACTGGGCAGATTTGGGTACCTGGCCCTCCAGTATTTGTCCCGGGTGTATATATTGTATCTTCTCTCGTCTCTCTATCTATAGAGTACATTGGGAGAGCTTTAAGATGATCCCAATAATTTACGTGCTTTGACACGGCTATGCGTGCCGTATCTGTTCGCTGTATTCCCCTTATTTCAGCAATCCTCTCCTGCTTCTGAATGGTGAAGTGAGTACTGAGCATTAGTCGAGACGGGACAACACAGGGGACTTGAAGAGTACAACCATTGTGATGGGATCCCTGGGATTTGAAATGTCTCGTAATCCATCCGATCATTTTTCTGGCTGGACGCAATATTTGCGTGGGTAGCTCCCTAAACGTTAGATCGTCTGACACATAATTATTCCCAAATCCTTGACGTGCTTTTT
>WNGS01161588.1:18661-30314 GCA_020271785.1 Procambarus virginalis | reverse complement strand
TTGGTATCTCCGTCTCCTTTCTAGAGAGTACATTTGGAGAGCTTTGAGACGATCCCAATAATTTAGGTGTTTTATCTCGTCTATGCGTGCCGTATATGTTCTCTGTATTCCCTGTATTTCAGCAATCTCTCCTGCTCTGAAGGGGGAAGTGAGTACTGAGCAGTACTCGAGACGGACAACACAAGTGACTTGAAGAGTACAAAAATTGTGATGGGATCCCTGGATTTGAAAGTTCTCGTAATCCATCGATCATTTTCTTCCTGACGCAATATTTGCTTGGTTACGCTCCCTAAACGTTAGATCGTCGGACATCATTATTCCCAAATCCTTGACATGCTGTTTTTCTACTATGGGAAGATTCGATTGTGTTTTGTACCCTGTATTATGTTTCAGATCCTCATTTTTGCCGTACCTGAGTACCTGAAATTTATCACTGTTAAACATCATGTTATTTTCTGCTGCCCAATCGAAAACTTTGTTGACATCTGCTTGTAGTTTTTCAATGTCTTCAGCAGAGGTAATTTTCATGCTGATTTTTGTGTCATCTGCAAAGGACGACACGAAGCTGTGACGTGTATTTTGTCTATATCAGATATGAGAATAAGGAACAGCAGCGGTGCAAGGACTGTACCTTGAGGTACAGAGCTTTTAACTTCGCTTGGACTCGATTTTATCTGATTGACTGTTACTCTTTGTGTTCTGTTCGACAGGAAATTGAGTATCCAGCGTCCTACTTTTCCAGTTATTCCCATTGACCTCATTTTGTGAGCTATCACCCCATGGTCACATTTGTCGAACGCCTTTGCAAAATCTGTGTATAAAACATCTGCATTTTGCTTTTCTTCTAGGGCTTCTGTGATTTTGTCATAGTGGTTGAGTAACTGTGACAGACAGGATCTTCCCGATCTTAACTGTGACAGACAGGATCCATGTTGTCCTGGGTTGTGCAATTCATTGTTTTCCATAAAACTAGAAATTTGATTCCTTATCACTTCAAACACTTTTATTATGTGTGATGTTAGTGCAACTGGCCTATAATTTTTTGCCAAGGCTTTACTCCCCCCCCCCCTTGTGCAACGGAGCTATATCTGCAGATTTAAGTGCTGCTGGTATCTCCCTGTATCCAGGCTCTTTCTCCATATTACGCCGAGTGCTCTCGCTACTGGTACTTTACATTTCTTTATGAACATTGAATTCCATGAGTCAGGCCCAGGAGCTGAGTGCATAGGCATATGCCAATTTCTCTTTCAAAGTCTTCCGAGTTTGTGGTAATATCCGTTATATTATCTGCAGCTTGAATGTCATTCATAAAGAAGCTGTCTGGGTCATCAACTTTCATGTTGTTTATTGGTGTGCTAAACATAGCCTCATACTGGCTTCTTAGAATTTCACTAATCTCTTTGTTGTCCTCTGTGTCCGTACCTTCATTTGTAATTAACGGTCCAATACTGGTCGAGGTTTTGGATTTTGATTTTGCGTATGTGAAAAAATATTTCGGATTTTTCCTTATCTCTTGTATAGCTTTCTGTTCCAATTCCATTTCCTCAGACTCATATGACCGCTTCAACGTTTGTTCTATTTCTTCGATCTCCCTGCTTAGGCTTATTTTCCTTGCTTGTGATAGTTGTGTCTGCAGAAGCATTTCCGTTATTATCAACCTGAGAGGCCCGAGACTGTTCAACACGCGTCCACTACACATTAACACCGTACCTATGGCTGTACGCCACTAGATCCTTGAGCCTGTCTCTACACTGTTGATGTAACTTACTGACTGCAGTTGAGGTACAAGGGACAAAGACACCAACGTATTTGAAAGAAGTGACAGTCTATTGGCCGACCCCTCATAGTGTTCAAGAGAGAACTTACTAAACACCTCGAAAGGATACCTGATCAACCAGGCTGTGATTCGTACGTCAGGCTGCGAGCAGCCGCGTCCAACAGCCCGATTGACCAGTCCAGCAACCAGGAGGCCTGGTCGACGACCGGGCCGCGGGGACGCTGAGCCCCGGAAGCACCTGAAGGTAACCTCAAGGTAACCTCAAGGTAAGGTAGGCCTCCACTCACAGGACGAGTAGCGCTGCCCCGTTTCTCGCGAGGCACACGGCGAGAACATGGTCACTGGGCACGTGTTGCCATGGCTCATTGCCAGGTGAGGACATGGTCACTGGGCACGTGTTGCAACCATGGCTCATTGCCAGGTGAGGACATGGTCACTGGGCACGTGTTGCCATAGCTCGTTGCCAGGCGAGGACATGGTCAGTGGGCACGTGTTGCAACCATGGCTCATTGCCAGGTGAGGACATGGTCACTGGGCACGTGTTGCCATAGCTCGTTGCCAGGCGAGGACATGGTCACTGGGCACGTGTTGCAACCATGGCTCATTGCCAGGTGAGGACATGGTCACTGGGCACGTGTTGCCATGGCTCATTGCCAGGCGAGGACATGGTCACTGGGCACGTGTTGCCATGGCTCATTGCCAGGTGAGGACATGGTCACTGGGCACGTGTTGCCATGGCTCGTTGCCAGGTGAGGACATGGTCACTGGGCACGTGTTGCCATGGCTCGTTGCCAGGTAAGGACATGGTCACTGGGCTCGTGTTGCCATGGCTCGTTGCCAGGTGAGGACATGGTCACTGGGCACGTGTTGCCATGGCTCGTTGCCAGGTGAGGACATGGTCACTGGGCACGTGTTGCCATGGCTCGTTGCCAGGTGAGGACATGGTCACTGGGCACGTGTTGCCATGGCTAGTTGCCAGGTGAGGACATGGTCACTGGGCACGTGTTGCCATGGCTCGTTGCCAGGTGAGGACATGGTCACTGGGCACGTGTTGCCATGGCTCGTTGCCAGGCGAGGACATGGTCACTGGGCACGTGTTGCCATGGCTCATTGCCAGGCGAGGACATGGTCACTGGGCACGTGTTGCCATGGCTCGTTGCCAGGTGAGGACATGGTCACTGGGCACGTGTTGCCATGGCTCGTTGCCAGGTAAGGACATGGTCACTGGGCTCGTGTTGCCATGGCTCGTTGCCAGGTGAGGACATCGTCACTGGGCACGTGTTGCCATGGCTCGTTGCCAGGTGAGGACATGGTCACTGGGCACGTGTTGCCATGGCTCGTTGCCAGGTGAGGACATGGTCACTGGGCACGTGTTGCCATGGCTAGTTGCCAGGTGAGGACATGGTCACTGGGCACGTGTTGCCATGGCTCGTTGCCAGGTGAGGACATGGTCACTGGGCACGTGTTGCCATGGCTCGTTGCCAGGCGAGGACATGGTCACTGGGCACGTGTTGCCATGGCTCGTTGCCAGGTAAGGACATGGTCACTGGGCTCGTGTTGCCATGGCTCGTTGCCAGGTGAGGACATGGTCACTGGGCACGTGTTGCCATGGCTCATTGCCAGGCGAGGACATGGTCACTGGGCACGTGTTGCCATGGCTCGTTGCCAGGCGAGGACATGGTCACTGGGCACGTGTTGCCATGGCTCGTTGCCAGGTAAGGACATGGTCACTGGGCACGTGTTGCCATGGCTCATTGCCAGGTGAGGACATGGTCACTGGGCTCGTGTTGCCATGGCTCGTTGCCAGGTGAGGACATGGTCACTGGGCACGTGTTGCCATGGCTCGTTGCCAGGCGAGGACATGGTCACTGGGCACGTGTTGCCATGGCTCGTTGCCAGGTGAGGACATGGTCACTGGGCACGTGTTGCCATGGCTAGTTGCCAGGTGAGTCTCTATGTATTCCAGATAATATACTCTCAAGGATTTTATTCTTTCAAAATAATTTGATTACGCTCAAGCCGTAATGTTCTCTGTACATCTTGCATGTTTATCTACAGCCTTAAATGACTAGTGAGTGTGCAATATTGCACCCTTAGAGAAGCCGTGCGTTCGTCTAGGTTGTTGTGGTGTTCGTGTGTCACGGTTGACGAGGTCTTGCTATCGAGCTGATCATTAGGTAATCCTGGTATGGGCTTCATGTTTGTCTTACTTGCCAACTGGCGTGTTATCTCTACTAGTCATGATCCCGCGAGCTTATCCTCTAATTCTACAATGTAGATTAACACCACATTCCCCCATGACTCTCAGGCGCTCAGCCTCACCTTGCTCACTCCTTCACAACCTGTACGGACTAAGGCGAGTGTGACGTCGTGGGGTGTGTGACTGTGGGGTGTGACGTCGTGGGGTGTGACTGTGGGGTGTGTGACTGTGGGGTGTGTGACTGTGGGGTGTGACGTCGTGGGGTGTGACGTCGTGGGGTGTGTGACTGTGGGGTGTGACGTCGTGGGGTGTGTGACGTCGTGGGGTGTGTGACGTCGTGGGGTGTGTGACTGTGGGGTGTGTGACTGTGGGGTGTGACGTCGTGGGGTGTGTGACTGTGGTGTGTGACGTCGTGGGGTGTGTGACTGTGGGGTGTGACGTCGTGGGGTGTGTGACTGTGGGGTGTGACGTCGTGGGGTGTGTGACTGGGGTGTGACGTCGTGGGGTGTGTGACTGTGGGGTGTGACGTCGTGGGGTGTGTGACTGTGGGGTGTGACGTCGTGGGGTGTGTGACTGTGGTGTGTGACGTCGTGGGGTGTGTGACGTCGTGGGGTGTGTGACTGTGGGGTGTGACGTCGTGGGGTGTGTGACTGTGGGGTGTGACGTCGTGGGGTGTGTGACGTCGTGGGGTGTGTGACTGTGGGGTGTGACGTCGTGGGGTGTGTGACTGTGGGGTGTGACGTCGTGGGGTGTGTGACTGTGGGGTGTGACGTCGTGGGGTGTGTGACTGTGGGGTGTGACGTCGTGGGGTGTGTGACGTCGTGGGGGTGTGACGTCGTGGGGTGTGTGACTGTGGGGTGTGACGTCGTGGGGTGTGTGACGTCGTGGGGTGTGTGACTGTGGGGTGTGACGTCGTGGGGTGTGTGACTGTGGGGTGTGACGTCGTGGGGTGTGTGACTGTGGGGTGTGACGTCGTGGGGTGTGTGACTGTGGGGTGTGAAGTCGTGGGGTGTGTGACTGTGGGGTGTGACGTCGTGGGGTGTGTGACTGTGGGGTGTGACTGTGGGGTGTGTGACTGTGGGGTGTGACGTCGTGGGGTGTGTGACTGTGGGGTGTGACTGTGGGGTGTGACGTCGTGGGGTGTGTGACTGTGGGGTGTGACGTCGTGGGGTGTGACTGTGGGGTGTGACGTCGTGGGGTGTGACGTCGTGGGGTGTGACGTGGGCGTAGGGTGACGGTAATTTATTATTTTGCCTCGAGAGGTGAGTTTATTGGGCATGAGTGGACACACCGCCATAGTGACAGTATTGGGCAGCGCCACTCATCCTGTGAGTGGACACACCGCCATGGTGACAGTATTGGGCAGCGCCACTCATCCTGTGAGTGGACACACCGCCATAGTGACAGTATTGGGCAGCACCACTCATCCTGTGAGTGGACACACCGCCATAGTGACAGTATTGGGCAGCGCCACTCATCTTGTGAGTGGACACACCGCCATAGTGACAGTATTGGGCAGCGCCACTCATCCTGTGAGTGGACACACTGCCATAGTGACAGTATTGGGCAGCGCCACTCATCCTGTGAGTGGACACACCGCCATGGTGACAGTATTGGGCAGCGCCACTCATCCTGTGAGTGGACACACCGCCATAGAGACAGTATTGGGCAGCGCCACTCATCCTGTGAGTGGACACACCGCCATAGTGACAGTATTGGGCAGCGCCACTCATCCTGTGAGTGGACACACCGCCATAGTGACAGTATTGGGCAACGCCACTCATCCTGTGAGTGGACACACCGCCATGGTGACAGTATTGGGCAGCGCCACTCATCCTGTGAGTGGACACACCGCCATAGTGACAGTATTGGGCAACGCCACTCATCCTGTGAGTGGACACACCGCCATGGTGACAGTATTGGGCAGCGCCACTCATCCTGTGAGTGGTGGACACACCGCCATAGTGACAGTATTGGGCAACGCCACTCATCCTGTGAGTGGACACACCGCCATAGTGACAGTATTGGGCAGCGCCACTCATCCTGTGAGTGGACACACCGCCATAGTGACAGTATTGGGCAGCGCCACTCATCCTGTGAGTGGACACACCGCCATAGTGACAGTATTGGGCAACGCCACTCATCCTGTGAGTGGACACACCGCCATGGTGACAGTATTGGGCAGCGCCACTCATCCTGTGAGTGGTGGACACACCGCCATAGTGACAGTATTGGGCAACGCCACTCATCCTGTGAGTGGTGGACACACCGCCATAGTGACAGTATTGGGCAGCGCCACTCATCCTGTGAGTGGACACACCGCCATAGTGACAGTATTGGGCAGCGCCACTCATCCTGTGCGTGGACACACCGCCATAGTGACAATATTGGGCAGCGCCACTCATCCTGTGAGTGGACACACCGCCATAGTGACAATATTGGGCAGCGCCACTCATCCTGTGAGTGGACACACCGCCATAGTGACAATATTGGGCAACGCCACTCATCCTGTGAGTGGACACACCGCCATAGTGACAATATTGGGCAACGCCACTCATCCTGTGAGTGGACACACCGCCATTGCAGCATGTACAACACTCCCCAATAGGAAGAAAACCCGCTGGGTTGTTCATCCTGTCACTTGTACCCAGACACAGCTGGGACTTGCTTGACTGTCTCAAGTGAACAGCTTAACAAACAAGAATATTAACATTTGCCAATCTTTAAAATCTTACGTTATCTTGCGGGTTCAAAATGGGGGAATCTTAAGAACAAGTGTCAATATTTGACAAATAGTATTTTCCTAACTCAAACAATGTGGGGTTTATTATTCTACACATACTCTAATGGCACTTAGATGTTCACACTCTCTCAGGTAGTGGTCAAGGCGGTGTCAGTCCACCACACTCGGCACCACACTTGGCACCACACTCGGCACCACACTTGGCACCACACTCGGCACCACACTTGGCACCACACTCGGCGCCACACTTGGCACCACACTCGGCGCCACACTTGGCACCACACTCGGCACCACACTTGGCACCACACTCGGCGCCACACTTGGCACCACACTCGGCGCCACACTTGGCACCACACTCGGCGCCACACTTGGCACCACACTCGGCACCACACTTGGCACCACACTCGGCGCCACACTTGGCACCACACTCGGCGCCACACTTGGCACCACACTCGGCGCCACACTTGGCACCACACTTGGCACCACACATGGCACCACACATGGCACCACACTCGGCACTAATGGTGAGCGAGGTTTACAATATTTCCCAAGCAAGATGGACATATGAACCATGTTTTAAGTAAGACAGTTACAATATTGTTTACGGGAACCTCGACACACACGCCAGTTGTTCTCCAGCAGTGATCATCACCACCTGTCCCCTCCCGCATGCACACTGCTCCAACCTTCCTTCCCTAACTGGAGCACAGCTGGAGAGGGTATGTACTCACTTCCCCTTCAGAGCAGAAGAGATTGCTGAAATAGAGGGAATACAGAGAACATATACGGCACGCATAGACGAGATAAAACACCTAAATTATTGGGATCGTCTCAAAGCTCTCCAAATGTACTCTCTAGAAAGACCACGAGAGAGATACCAAATAATATACACGTGGAAGATACTGGAGGACCAAGTACCAAATCTACACAGTAAAATAACAACGTACTGGAGTGAACGATATGGAAGAAAATGCAGAATAGAACCAGTGAAGAGCAGAGGTGCCATAGGCACAATCAGAGAACACTGTATAAACATCAGAGGTCCGCGGTTGTTCAACGTCCTCCCAGCGAGCATAAGAAATATTGCCGGAACAACCGTGGACATCTTCAAGACAAAAGTGGATTGTTGTCTTCAAGAAGTGCCGGACCAACCGGGCTGTGGTGGATACGTGAGTCTGCGGGCCGCTCCAAGCAACAGCCTGATGGACCAAGCTCTCACAAGTCAAGGCCGGGATTGGGGAGTAGAAAAACTCCCAGAACCCCATCAAGCAGGGTTCTGTGAGTCCTTCTTCTCCCCGAGCTCTGCCTGAGGCCAGGCTCGACTTGTGATAACTTGGTTCCACAGGCTGTTGCTTGGAGCGGCCCGCAGGCCCACATATCCACTACAACCTAGTTGATCTGGCACATCTTGTAGGAACGTAAATAAACCTTCGGTTCAGAAATATTTCTAATGCTTGCTGGGAGGGTGTTGAACAGCTGTGGACCTCTGATGTTCAGTGTTCTCTGATCGTGTCTATGGCACCTCTACTCTTAACACTGGTTCTATTCTGCTTTTCCTTCCGTATCTTTCGTTCCCGTATAGTGTTAATCTACTGGGCAAATTTGGGACCTGGTCTTCAAGTGTCTTCCACGTATATATTATTTATTACCTCTCGTCTCCTTTCCAAAGAGTACATTTTGAGAGCTTTGAGACGGTCCCAATAATGTAGATGTTTTATCGTGTCTATGCGTGCCGTATATGCTCTCTGTATTCCCTCTAATTCAGATATCTCTCCCGCTCTGAAAGGGGAAGTGTGTACTGAGCAATACTCAAGACGGGACAGCACCAATGATTAATATTAACATTGCTGTGGGGTCTCTGGATTTGAACGTTCTCATAATCCATCCTATCATTTTCCTGGCCGCCGCCGCTATATTACCTCGGTTATGTTCACTAAATGTCAGGTCGTTAGACATTATAATTCCCAGATCTTTCACATGTTGCTTTCCTTCTATGAGTAGATCTGATTGTGTCCTGTACCCTGTGTTCCGTTATGTTACTCGTTTCCGCCATACCCAAGTATCTGGAACTTCTAATTGTTAAGCATCATGTTATTTTCTGTTGCCCTAACCTATCAGCTCGCCCTCTCGAACGCTCACAACGTTACTAAACTGATGTACTAATAAACTGGATGAGGTACTAAAGTGCCTTATCCAACCTACCAGAGAACCCACCAACAGGGGGTGGTGTACTGAGTGAGTGTTGTTGTGTTCACAGCGTGTTCTGGGACCTGTACTGTGTACTGAGTGAGTGTTGTTGTGTCCACCGTGTGTTCTGGGACCTGTACTGTGTACTGAGTGAGTGTTGTTGTGTCCACCGTGTGTTCTGGGACCTGTACTGTGTACTGAGTGAGTGTTGTTGTGTCCACCGTGTGTTCTGGGACCTGTACTGTGTACTGAGTGAGTGTTGTTGTGTCCACCGTGTGTTCTGGGACCTGTACTGTGTACTGAGTGAGTGTTGTTGTGTCCACCGTGTGTTCTGGGACCTGTACTGTGTACTAAGTGAGTGTTGTTGTGTCCACCGTGTGTTCTGGGACCTGTACTGTGTACTAAGTGAGTGTTGTTGTGTCCACCGTGTGTTCTGGGACCTGTACTGTGTACTGAGTGAGTGTTGTTGTGTCCACCGTGTGTTCTGGGACCTGTACTGTGTACTAAGTGAGTGTTGTTGTGTTCACAGTGTGTTCTGGGACCTGTACTGTGCGGCGCCGGAGAGGAGAGACACCTGCGAACACTCCAGCGAGGCTAAGGCCTTCCACGACTATGTGAGTATGTTACTCTGTATGTTATCTAATGCACTCCCGCCCCCCCCCCCTGTATCTTACGAAAAAGGTATCAATAATATATACATGGATGATGCTTGAAAGCCAGGTCCCAAATTCGCACCGTAGAGTAACAACATACTGGAACGAAAGATACGGAAGGAAATGCAAAATAGAATCAGTGAAGAGTAGAGGTGCCATAGGCACAGTCAGAGAGCATTGTCTGAACATCAGAGGTCCATGGGTGTTCATCACCCTCCCAACAAGCATTAGAAATATTGCTAGGACAAAGGTGGATGTATTCAAGAGGCACTTAGATAAGTTCTGGCAAGAAGTGCCGGGCCAACCAGGTTGTAGTGGACATGTGGGCCTGCGGCCGCTCCAAGCAACAGCCTGTTGAACCAAGTTATCACAAGTTGGGCCTGGCTTCAGGCCGAGCTCGAGGAGTAGAAGAACTCCTAAAAACCTCTCCAGATATGCTCCAAGTATGCCTGGGAGAGTGACTGCATCAGACACTGGTGCTGGTCCCAAACCTGCACACAGAGGTAACACCACATGAGACCAGGAGGCATGGCAGGATGTGCAGAATACCCCCGTTGAAGAGCAGAGGTGCAACAGGTACTCTGAGAGAGAACTATCAACATCAGAGGCAAGAGACTGTTCAACACGCTTCCACTACACATAAGGGGCATAACCGTCAGGATGCGAGCAGCCGTGTCCAACAGTCTGGTTAACCAGTCCAGCAACGATGAGGCCTGGTCGGAGACCGGGTCGTTGGGACGTTGAGCCCCGATAGGTAACCGCTAGGTACACCCCCACCCCATGGTGGGTGAGCCTGGGAGAGTATCTGCTTCACTCACGGTGTGGGACAGTTAGACAGGTGGGTGACAGTAGGCAGGTGTGGGACAGTAAGACAGGTGGGTGACAGTAGGCAGGGGTGGGACAGTTAGACAGGTGGGTGACAGTAGGCAGGGGTGGGACAGTAAGACAGGTGGGTGACAGTAGGCAGGGGTGGGACTGTAAGACAGGTCGGTGACAGTAGGGAGGGGTGGGACAGTAAGACAGGTGGGTGACAGTAGGCAGGGGTGGGACAGTAAGACAGGTGGGTGACAGTAGGCAGGTGTGGGACAGTTAGACAGGTGGGTGACAGTAGGCAGGGGTGGGACAGTAAGACAGGTGGGTGACAGTAGGCAGGCATGGGACAGTAAGACAGGTCGGTGACAGTAGGCAGGTGTGGGACAGTAAGACAGGTGGGTGACAGTAGGCAGGGGTGGGACAGTAAGACAGCTGGGTGACAGTAGTCAGGCGTGGGACAGTAAGACAGCTGGGTGACAGTATCCGACGCTGTTATGACAGGTGACACGAATGTTTGACACAAGAGAACATAGAGTCCAGGTTGAGAGCGTGGAGAGTGCAGGTGTCGGGCCGACACACACACGCCACGTTCATCAATTATTCTACCACACTCTTAACTTTGTAGGGAAGAAAAACACTGTGCTTTGTGTACCACAAAACTTGTGTCATTGTTTCAAGGGGTTGGTTCACCGCGGGTGTGTGTTGAGAAGCGTGTGTGTGTACACTGTCTGTGTGTACACTGTCCTTGCTGCTCTGTGTGTACACTGTCCTTGCTGCCCTGTGTGTACACTGTCCTTGCTGCCCTGTGTGTACACTGTCCTTGCTGCCCTGTGTGTACACTGTCCTTGCTGCTCTGTGTGTACACTGTCCTTGCTGCTCTGTGTGTACACTGTCCTTGCTGCCCTGTGTGTACACTGTCCTTGCTGCCCTGTGTGTACACTGTCCTTGCTGCTCTGTGTGTACACTGTCCTTGCTGCCTGTCAGCGATGAGACAAACTGTCCTTGTCGTGCTGGCTACGCCAACGACCCCCAGGATGGGCTCCAGGTACTTGACCCGCCAGATAGAAAAAGATGATTTTGACAAGTGTGAGCGAGGCGTCTCACTTGCTGAAACTGGTTTGGCAGCCGTCACTAAAGGACCAGGTGTGGCAGAACACACAACACGTGGGTGGAGGGGAATGAAACACAACAACACGTGGGGAGGGGGAGAGACACAGCAACAAGACGGGCACACGTGGTGACAGGAAGCCACCGAACACGTGTTCATCTCAAGGCCACAC
>WNGS01161587.1:45957-61483 GCA_020271785.1 Procambarus virginalis | reverse complement strand
AGTGAGTGAGTGTGTGGGAAGTAACCGAGTGTAGGAGTAGTGAGCGAAGGTATGGGTGGTGACCGATTGTATAGGGTAGTCAGCGAGTGAATGGGGAGTGAACGAGTGTATGGATAGTGAGTGAGTGTATGGTTAGTGAGAGAGTGCATTAGTATTAAGCGAGTGTATGGATAGTAAGTGAGTATATAGGGAGTATAGGTAGTGAGCGAGTGTATGGGTAGTGAGGGAGTGAATTGGTAGCTACCGAGTGTATGGATAGTGGGAGAGTGTATGGGTAGTTAGCAAATGTATTGGTAATGAGTTAGTGTGCGTGTATGGGTAGTGAACAAGGGTAATGTAGTGAGCGAGTGTATGGGTAGTGAGCGAGTGTATGGGTAGTGAGCGAGTGTATGGGTAGTGAGCGCGTGTATGGGTAGTGAACAAGGGTAATGTAGTGAGCGAGTGTATGGGTAGTGAGCGCGTGTAAGTGTATGATAATGAACGAGTTTATGGGTAGTGAGGGAGTGTGAGTGTATGGGTTGCTGGCAATTGTATGGGTAGTGAGCGAGTGTATGGGTTGCTGGCAATTGTATGGGTAGTGAGCGAGTGTATGGGTAGTCAGCAAGTGTATCAGTAGTGAGGGAGCGTGTTTGTAGTGAGCGAGGGTATAGATAGTGAGCAAGTGTATGGGTAATGAGCAAGTGTATGGGTAGTGAGGAATGTATGCATAGTGATCAAGTGTATGGGTAGGGACCAAGTCTATGGGTAGTTAGCTGTATAGGTAGTGAGCAAGTGCGAGTGTATGCCAATGAACGTGTTTATAGGTAGTGAGGCAGTATATGGGTAGTGAGGGAGTATATTGGTATTGAACAAGTGTGAGTGTAGGATAGCTAGTGAGAGTATGGGTAGTGAACGAGTGTATGGGTAGTGATCGAGTGTATTGTAGTAAGTGGGTGTATGAGTAGTGAGTGAGTGATGCCCGCCAAACACGCACCGAAACTACGACGTTGGTACAACGTTCGAACAAGTTTAACACCCCGAACAGTTATAACACCAATATAGCAAGTGTAACAACGTTCTAATACGTCATAAACACGTTAAGCCAAGATGTAACAACTTTATTAAAATTGTAACAAGCGGAAAATAGAGACAGTTTCGGTTTGTGTTTCCAGGGGGGTAGTGAGTGTATGGGTAGTGAGCGAGTGTATGGGTAGTGAGCGAGTGTATGGGTAGTGAGCGAGTGTATTGGAAGTGGGGTTTGTATGAGTGATAGCTAGTGTATGGGCATTGAGCGAGTATATTGGTAGGACGAGAATGTATGGATATTATGCGAGTGATGGGTAGTGAACGAGTGAATGGGTAGGTAGGGAGTGTATGGGTAGTGAGCGAGTGTATCGGTATTGAGCGAGTGTATCGGTAGTGAGCGAGAGTAGGGTATTGAGCCAGTGTAAGGGTAGTGAGAATGTATGTGAAGTGAGTGTATGGGAAATGGGCATTGGTATGGGTATTTGGCGAGTGTATTTGTAGTAAGCGAGTGTATGGGTATTGAGCGAGTGGGTTTGAAGCTCCGCTAGCAAGGGAGCTGCTAGGGCTCAGGAGACAGAATACTCAGTCTCTCTGACTCACGTGACTCACCAGGGTCACTTGGTCCCACAGGAGAAGATACGTATTACTCATCACTGCAGGTTTTCGCTCCCACCACAGAGGTGCCAATGGTTCACCATGGGAGCTTTTCAGTCAACCCGGGAAAATGCCATTAGCAATTCTGCCTAGACTCACGAAGGCGTGAAGGAAGACTCAGGCTTATCTCTAACAACACTTCCCCTGAGTCTTGCCTGCCAAGCAAAAAGTTGCAGGATTTCTCTCCCACCTGGGTTTCTCTATCTTAACAAGGTCGCCAGCTAAGTTGATATCTCTGCACCCCAGCAAGGCAGTCCAGTGGGTGTACACTATATTGCCTGCTAAGTGTTGCTACTCCTACAGCATTGACACAGGACCGCCAGCCTAGGGTACGCTCTCATAAATGTTTATGTAACTCTACCACTCAGCAACCACTATGAAACTTCTATATTAAATCTTACTGTCCTCTAGATGAGGGCTATAATATTCCCCGTGTATGCCCATATAGATAATGTGGAGGCACACTTAAACACAATGGTAAAAAAATATGTGACATTTATTAACATAAGCTACATGATCACATATACAAGTAATAATGATACAGGAATAGATATAAAGAATAAACAATCTGGAAATCGTAGGCAACTCTTCTCTCACGACCTCCGGCAACTCCATCAGCTGGGCAGATTTAAAAGGGGGGGGTCTCACACCCTCTCACAGGGGCCCGCTTCGTCAACTCCGGCCACCGTTTCTCCAACTGCCGCATCGTTCACACACACCACTGTCCTCTTTAACAGACGTGGACACAGGCTGCCCTGCAGCCTATCCTAATACTAATGCACCAATGTTATACTGAAACATGCATATATAAATATCGTAGACTATCTAGCCTAATCAACAAGGGGTAACGGGAGGGAAAATTGATCTAACTTCAACATTCCTGGCTCACGCTGCCTGTCCCTCGATGGTGTGAGGATCGCATGGTTCCTGAGTCGATGATCCAATACCATGTTGCAAGACCTGAGGTGTTGTGAAGCCGTCGCATCATAGCCGTGCCACTTCCAAAATTCAGATATCTCAATCCTGGTTCACCCAGTGGGCACTGAGCTAATCACTGTGTAAACACACTCGTTCCTTCCACAAGGCGTTGCTCATTGTCCTAGGAATGATGCCGTCCCCCAACGTCCTCAGTGAATATGACCCGGTCACAGCAGGTCTGCCCGCCACACCATCCAGACCCTCCAGCATCGGGCGGCACCCTACAGCTTCGTCACCAACCTATACCTCAAGCTCAGGAACTTCTTTGCGCAATAAGCTTGGTTTCTTCTTGCTTCCCAGAAGCACAGGGTCTTCAGTAACCTTGGTAGCTGCGATGGCTGCCTAAATCCACCGAGAGATACTTCCAGAGCCTCCAATCCTAGAGAGCTGACCGCGAGGATTGACCTCTAGTGTTTGGGTAGTGAGCGAGTGTATGGGTAGTAGGCGAGTATGGGTAGTGAGAGAGTGTATGAGTAGTGAGCGAGAGTATAGGTAGGAGCGAGGTGTATTGTAGTGAATGAGTGTATTGGGGGAATGTGTGTGTATTGGAAGTGAGCAAGTCTGTGTAGCTAGAGAGTGTATGGGTAGTGAGCTAGTGTATTGGTAGAGTGCAAGTGTATTAGTAGTAAGTGAGTGCATGCATGGATACTGAGCGAGTGAATGGGTATTGACCGAGTGTATGAGCAGTGAGTGAGAGTATGGGTAGTGGGCGTGTGTATCGGTAGTTGAGGAGTGTATGCTTAGTGAGTGTATGGGTAAAGAGCAAGTGTATTAGTAGTGAGTGTATGGGTAGTGAGGTACTATATGGAAAGTGAGCGAGCTTATTAGTAGTGAGCGTGTGTATTAGTAGTGAGCGAGTGTATTAGTAGTGAGCGAGTTAATGGGTAGTGAATGAGTGTATAGATAGGGAGTGAGTGTATGAGTAGTGAGAGAGTGTATTTGTAGTAAGCGAATGTATGGGTAGTGAGCGAGTGTATGGGTAGTGAGCGAGTGTAAGGGTAGTTACCAAGATTATTAGCAGTACGCGAGTATATGGGTAGTAAGCGAGTGTATGGGTATTGAGCGAGTGAAAGGGTAGTGACCAAGTGAATGGGTAGTGAGTGGGAATATGGGTTGAGAGAATATATGGGTAGTGAGCGAGTGTATGGGTACTGAGCAAGTGTATGGGTAGTGAGCAAGTATATGGGAAGCTGGCGTTTGAATGAGTTGATAGCGAGTGTATGGGTATTGAGCGAGTATATTGGAAGAGCGAGAGGGTATGGATAGTAAGCGAGTGTATGGGTAGTGAGCGAGTGAATGTGAAGCAAGGGAGTGTATTGGTAGTGAGCAAATGTATCAGTAGTGAGCGAGTGTATTGGTAGTGAGCGAGAGTATGGGTAGTGACCAAGTCTATTGGGTATTGAGCGAGTGTAATAGTAGCAAGCGAGTGTAATAGTAGCAAGCGAGTGTAATAGTAGCAAGCGAGTGTAATAGTAGCAAGCGAGTGTAATAGTAGCAAGCGAGTGTAATAGTAGCAAGCGAGTGTAATAGTAGCAAGCGAGTGTAATAGTAGCAAGCGAGTGTAATAGTAGCAAGCGAGTGTAATAGTAGCAAGCGAGTGTAATAGTAGCAAGCGAGTGTAATAGTAGCAAGCGAGTGTAATAGTAGCAAGCGAGTGTAATAGTAGCAAGCGAGTGTAATAGTAGCAAGCGAGTGTAATAGTAGCAAGCGAGTGTAATAGTAGCAAGCGAGTGTATGTGTAGTGAGTGAGTGTATGGGTAGTGAGCAAGTGTATGGATAGTGTGAGAGTATATATGTAGTGAGCGAGTGTATGGGTAGCTAGCGAGTGAATGGGAAGAGAAGTAGCGAGAGTATTAGAAGTTAGCGAGTGTACGTGTAGTGAGCGAGTGTATCGGTAGTGAGGGAGTATATGGTAGTGAACGAGTGTATTGGTAGTCAGGGAGTGAATAGGTAATGAGCTAGTGTATGGGTAGTGAGCGAGTGTATGGGAAGTGAACTAGTGTATGGGAAGTGACAGAGAGTATGGGAAGTGAGCGAGTGTATTGGAAGTGAGCGTTTGTATGAGTTGATAGCTAGTGTATGGGTATTGAGCGAGTATATTGGTAGGAAGAGAGTGTATGGATATTATGCGAGTGTATGGGTAGTGAACGAGTGAATGGGTAGGTAGGGAGTGTATAGGTAGTGAGCGAGTGTATCGGTATTGAGCGAGTGTATCGGTAGTGAGCGAGAGTATGGGTATTGAGCGAGTGTAAGGGTAGTGAGAATATATGTGAAGTGAGTGTATGAAAAATGGGCGTTTGTATGGGTATTTGGCGAGTGTATTTGTAGTAAGTGAGTGTATGGGTATTGAGCGAGTGGGTTGAAGCTCCGCTAGCAAGGGAGCTGCTAGGGGCTCAGGAGACAGAATACTCAGTCTCTCTGACTCACGTGACTCACCAGGGTCACTTGGTCCCACAGGAGAGGATACGTATTACCCACCACTGCAGGTTTTCGCTCCCACCACAGAGGTGCCAATGGTTCACCATGGGAGCTTTTCAGTCAACCACGGGGAAACTGCCATTAGCAATTCCTGCCTAGACTCACGAAGGCGTGAAGGAAGACTCAGGCTTATCTCTAACAACACTTCCCCTGAGTCTTGCCTGCCAAGCAAAAAGTTGCAGGATTTCTCTCCCACCTGGGTTTCTCTATCTTAACAAGGTCGCCAGCTAAGTTGATATCTCTGCACCCCAGCAAGGCAGTCCAGTGGGTGTACACTATATTGCCTGCTAATTGTTGCTACTCCTACAGCATTGACACAGGACCGCCAGCCTAGGGTACGCTCTCATAAATGTTTATGTAACTCTACCACTCAGCAACCACTATGAAACTTCTATATTAAATCTTACTGTCCTCTAGATGAGGGCTATAATATTCCCCGTGTATGCCCATATAGATAATGTGGAGGCACACTTAAACACAATGGTAAAAAAATATGTGACATTTATTAACATAAGCTACATGATCACATATACAAGTAATAATGATACAGGAATAGATATAAAGAATAAACAATCTGGAAATCGTAGGCAACTCTTCTCTCACGACCTCCGGCAACTCCATCAGCTGGGCAGATTTAAAAGGGGGGGGGTCTCACACCCTCTCACAGGGGCCCGCTTCGTCAACGCCGGCCACCGTTTCTCCAACTGCCGCATCGTTCACACACACACACTGTCCTCTTTAACAGACGTGGACACAGGCTGCCCTGCAGCCTATCCTAATACTAATGCACCAATGTTATACTGAAACATGCATATATAAATATCGTAGACTATCTAGCCTAATCAACAAGGGGTAACGGGAGGGAAAATTGATCTAACTTCAACATTCCTGGCTCACGCTGCCTGTCCCTCGATGGTGTGAGGATCGCATGGTTCCTGAGTCGATGATCCAATACCATGTTGCAAGACCTGAGGTGTTGTGAAGCCGTCGCATCATAGCCGTGCCATTTCCAAAATTCAGATATCTCAATCCTGGTTCACCCAGTGGGCACTGAGCTAATCACTGTGTAAACACACTCGTTCCTTCCACAAGGCGTTGCTCATTGTCCTAGGAATGATGCCGTCCCCCCAACGTCCTCAGTGAATATGACCCGGTCACAGCAGGTCTGCCCGCCACACCATCCAGACCCTCCAGCATCGGGCGGCACCCTACAGCTTCGTCACCAACCTATACCTCAAGCTCAGGAACTTCTTTGTGCAATAAGCTTGGTTTCTTCTTGCTTCCCAGAAGCACAGGGTCTTCAGTAACCTTGGTAGCTGCGATGGCTGCCTAAATCCACCGAGAGATACTTCCAGAGCCTCCAATCCTAGAGAGCTGACCGCGAGGATTGACCTCTAGTGTATGGGTAGTGAGCGAGTGTATGGGTAGTAGGCGAGAGTATGGGTAGTGAGAGAGTGTATGAGTTGTGAGCGATAGTATAGGTAGTGAGCGAGTGTATTGTAGTGAATGAGTGTATTGGGGGAATGTGTGTGTATTGGTAGTGAGCAAGTCTGTGTAGCTAGCGAGTGTATGGGTAGTGAGCTAGTGTATTGGTAGTAGGCATGTATATAGGTAGTGTGCAAGTGTATTAGTAGTAAGGGAGTGCATGCATGGATACTGAGCGAGTGAATGGGTATTGACCGAGTGTATGAGCAGTGAGTGAGAGTATGGGTAGTGGGCATGTGTATCGGTAGTTGAGGAGTGTATGCTTAGTGAGTGTATGGGTAAAGAGCAAGTGTATTAGTAGTGAGTATATGGGTAGTGAGGTACTATATGGAAAGTGAGCGAGCTTATTAGTAGTGAGCGAGTGTATTAGTAGTGAGCAATGTATTAGTATTGAGCGAGTGTATAGTAGTGAGCGAGTGTATTAGTAGTGAGCGAGTTAATGGGTAGTGAATAGTGTATAGATAGGGAGTGAGTGTATGAGTAGTGAGAGAGTGTATTTGTAGTAGCGAATGTATGGGTAGTGAGCGAAGTATGGGTAGTGAGCGAGTGTAAGGGTAGTGACCAAGATATAGCAGTACGCGAGTATATGGGTAGTAAGCGAGTGTATGGGTATTGAGCGAGTGAAAGGGAAGAGAGGTAGATGGGTAGTGGTGGATGAATGAGGTAATGTAGTGGGAAGATGGGGTGAGAGAATATATGGGTAGTGAGCGAGTGTAGGGTACGACCAAGTGTATGGGTAGTGAGCAAGTATATGGGAAGCTGGCGTTTGAATGAGTTGATAGCGAGTGTATGGGTATTGAGTGAGTATATTGGAAAGAGCGAGAGTGTATGGATAGTAAACAGTGTAGGGTAGTGAGCGAATGGATGTGAAGCAAGGGAGTGTATGGTATGAGCAAATGTATCAGTAGTGAGTGAGTGGGAGTCTGACTAGCTGTCGTGGCGAGCGGACGTGTCCGCTGCTCGCTCCAGGCTGTTTGGTGCTTGTTGCCAGTTTTGGCCGTTGGGGGCGTGTGTCTCTTGCTCGCCTGTGCTGACGTGGACTTCACGATGGGGGTCCCCCTCCCACCAATACTGCGGGCTCAGTCTGTGGGCTTGGAATTTTCCTGCAGGCTGGGTACCCGGAGATCGCGCGGGTGTGTGAGCAGCTGGACGTTCCTGTGATGGACATATACGGCGTCGAGCTGGTGACGGCCCGTCGTGTGATTATTAAGTTCTCAGCTGAGTTGGCGTACCGCGATTTTCTCCGTCGCTACGAGGGGCGGACATTCCCTCTGCGGATGGTGCGGGCACTGTTTCCATCTCTGATCGGAGTGGTGCCCTCACCTACGTCAGCGTGCATGGGGCTCCATTGGAATTTCCGGAGGGTCTGCTCCGGCGGTACTTCGGCCGTTTTGGCGCCGTCGTTAGTGTGCGGGTGAACGTGGTATCTTCGAGCCCACTTAAGGGTGTGAGGACGAACATTCGCACCCTGGGCATGAGGCTCGGGAGGATATTCCGTCCTCTGTGCGTTTGATGGGGTACACAGTTCGTGTGTTTTACGCCCGCCAGCTCGGACGTGTTATCGTTGTGCCCTGTTGGGCCATCAGGCTGCTGACTGTTCTGCGCCGGCCACTGCACCCGTGAATCTCTTCAGCGAGGAGGATTTTCCACCGCTTCCTGTGGAGGAGGTTTCTGTGGCTATGGACGCCTCTCCGGCCGCGGATATGCCCCCTGTGTCGCCTGATGCGCCCCCTGTGGTGGTGGCTTCTCCTCCGGAGGTTGTGACATCGCCTGGTGATCGTCCTGCTCCGCTTAGTGTCTCTGGGATTCTTCGGCCGACACTCTGCTCGAATCCCCCGTCTTCCTCTGCTGCATCTGGCCCTGTCCCTGTCCCTGCACCCTCGACGTCTGTTCCGGCTGTGCTGGGTGCTGGGGTGGTTCCGACGCTTCCCCATGTGTCTGGCCTAATTCCCCATGTGGTTGAGGATGCTGCAGTACTGCGGCGTGTGTCGGTTCGCCCGGCTTGTATTGAGCGTGTGTCTGAGTCGACCTCCGGGTCTGAGGATGTGCGGCCCGTGCCTAAGCGTTCCCGGCGTTCGTCATCTGCATGGGCGGACGTTGGCGAATTCGGCGCTTGTGCGTCTGCAGGCGACAGCGGGGTGGCTACGGCTGCAGTGTGTACTACGGTGGCGGTGGAGGTGCATTTGCCAGAGGATGCCTGTGACGGTCTTTCGGCCTCCACTTCCGATCTAGTGGCTGCGGTTCCTGCTTCGGATGCATCGCCTGCCTCGGATGGCTCCGGTTCTTCGTGGGGGGTGGTACCCCCTGCTGAGGTCCGTGGTGAGCGGGGTGACCTTGTGCTGGTGTTGAAAAAAACTGCTAGCTCTGGAGATTCTG
This sequence comes from Procambarus virginalis, assembly GCA_020271785.1. NCBI lineage: Eukaryota > Metazoa > Arthropoda > Malacostraca > Decapoda > Cambaridae > Procambarus > Procambarus virginalis. The sequence goes on along the minus strand of WNGS01161587.1, from coordinate 52,507 downwards.
TGCCTCTTGCCTCGGTCCCCGGCTCCTCGACTGCGGTTTCGCCGCCTCTTCCTTCTGCGGCCGTATCTTCAGTGTCTCCTGTGGTCTCGGTGGAGGCATTGCCTTCTTATCGTTTGTCCCCTGCTCCTGTGCGTCCGGCAACGCGGCTGTCTCGGCAGCCCTCGTACGCTTCATCGGTGTCATCTGCTACGTCGGAGGGCGTGGCTTGTGGTCCCCAGCCTCGTTATGCGACTACCTTTGACCTTCGGAGGTGTCATGTTCACAGAAAATGGTACCATCCGTTTTCTATGTGCGGCGGCTGGACGCCACTGGAGAAGGTAAACAGCACACAGGACGCCTGCCAAGCTTGGGAGCTACTCTATCATGTAATCGTCTTTTAAGTATTAAAGTCAGTAACCAGGAATGACTTTACATCAACCTTACTACCAAGACTATCTCAGCTATACGCAGACACCACACTGGCGACGAGGATGAACTGGGAACGCAGGTATTTTGTTCAACAAAACACAAGGAAGGAGCATGCTGTCTCGCCCAGAGGAGGAAGGAGAAGCTGTCTGTGAGCACCATACCCGATGCTGTATGCAACCCCATGCTGTGTGCTGACTGTTGCTGTCTGCTGATCTATGCTGTGTGCTGGCCATTGCTGTGTGCTGGCCAATGCTGTGTGCTACCCAAGCTGTGCTGAGTGTTGCTGTGAGAGAGGAATCTGCCGACGCTGTGTACGAAACGACGCTTTAATGCAGTGTACAAAACCCGATGTTTTGGTTACGAAACGACGCTTCGTGCTACAAAATTCTTCACGCTGTGAACCTACTGCTGCCTACTGCTGTACCAACTGCTGCCTACTGCTGCCAACTGCTGCCAATTGCTGTGCCAATTGCTGACAATTGCTGTACCAACTGCTAACAACTGCTGTGTTGCTGTGAGTAGGAACAACACATGTACACAAGGGTTAGGTAAGAAATCAGTTGCTGCTGTGTTGTGCACTGTTGTGAACTTATGCATTAAAATGCTTGTGTGCTTTGCAAAATTAAAGTAATTACAGTGAATTCTTAAATAACATAAACAGTGCAGTAAGTGTTATATATTCTGAGGAACATTTAAGTGATAAGTTTAAATTTATTCAGTAAAAATGGCAAATATACCTCAGTTTCCTGCATTTGATCCTGACTGTGACCAGACAAACCTGTCACAGAGGTGGGTCAAATGGCTTAAAAGGTTTGAAAATTTGTTGATAGTTTCTGACATCAAAAGTGCTGAAAGAAAGCGTGCCTTTCTGCTTCATTATGCAGGTGATAGAGTTTGTGATATCTTTGATACACTGAAAGATACTGGTGGTGCAAAGATTATGACACTGCCAAGGCCAAATTAACTGAGCATTTCAAACCAAGGCAAAATACTGCTATGGAAATTATGCATTTCAGGAGAGCAAAACAACTCTCTAATGAAACTGTTGATCAATACCATACACGTCTGCAGGGTTTAGCAGCCCATTGTGAGTTTGCTGATGTTGACAAAGAAATCAAACAGCAAATAATTGAAACATGCACATCTACACGTCTTCGTCGAAGAGCTCTAGAACTTGTTGATGATGAAAGTTCTCTTAACAAGATACTGGATATGGCTCGTCGAATGGAAGATGCTGCACGTGATGCTCGTGTCATGGAGTGCAGTGCCAACAACGGTTCTGCCACTGTTACTAACAGTCAAGAAGTATGTAAGGTTCAGGGAGTACACCATGATCATAGAAGATATCATGCCAAACCTAACATTAAATTGAGCCGAGAACCACATCACAACTGGAGTCATGGAACAAGACTCAAGCAGTCACAACGACTCACATCAGAGGTTGTCAATAATAAATGTTACAATTGTGGAGGAGACTACCCACACCAAGATAATGTTTGTCCAGCACAAGGTAAGAAGTGCTATGAGTGTAGAAAACTAGGTCATTTTGGTGCTATGTGTCGTTCCGCACTAAAGAAACCACAATCAATAAATAAAAGCAATGTACGAGGATCAAGTCATAGGAGTCGAGGTGGCAAACACAATATTGCACCTCAAATCAAGAATGTTAATAATATACAAGACAACATTTCATTACAACCAGTCTCAGATGACAGTGAATGTGATTATATTTATGGAGTACAATCAATCACAAAATGGAATGATCTTCCAAAAACCCAGAGACTATAGTATACATTGCTGGCATTTGTCTCAAAATTCTTATTGACACTGGATCAAACATTGACACCATTGCTGAGTGCCACTATGAAAAATTTAAAAAACAATTCCCAAAGCTTGAAAACTATAATGGCAAAGCCACTGCCTATGCTTCAAAGGTAGCCTTACCAGTGATTGGAACTTTCACTGCAGAGATTAAGTCAAAGAATGCAATGCTCATTACTACATTCCATGTTGTTAGGAATGCAAAGGAGTCTTTACTCAGTTACAAGACTTCAACCAAATTGGGGCTACTTCAGCTTTCTAATGCTGTAGCAGTGGAATCTGCAAACAATGTTGATGCTATTGTTGCTGAATTTTCTGATCGGTTTAAATCCATAGGTTGTTATACTGATAGCAAGGTACATCTGCATATCAACCCAGATGTAATTCCAGTTGCCCAACCACATCGCCGACAACCATTCCATACTCGCAAGAAAGTCGATGCCGAACTGGATAGGCTGATAGAACTAGATATCATTGAACCGGTAACAGGCCCAACACCATGGGTAAGCCCAATTGTCACTCCACCGAAGCCAAAGAATCCAGATGAGATACGCATTTGTGTAGACATGCGCGTTCCCAACAAGGCAATAATGCGTGAACGCCATCCTACACCCACTGTAGATGATATGATCTACCGCTTGAATGGTGCAACTGTATTCAGCAAGTTAGATTTAAACAAGGGCTATCATCAGCTTGAACTAGATGATGAGAGTCGATTCATCACAACGTTTACGACACATCGAGGTCTGTATAGGTACAAGCGCCTGAGTTTTGGTATTAACAGTGCTGCTGAAGTATTCCAGCACATCATCAGCCAGGTATTGCAAGATATACCTAATGCTGACAACATGTCTGATGACATCATTGTTTATGGCCGTACCCAAGCTGAACACGACAAAGCTCTTCGTGCAACATTGCAACGCTTACGAGAAAAGAATTTGACGCTAAGCCGAGCAAAGTGTGAGTTCAATCAACATAAAATTGAATTCTTTGGACATGTACTTAGTGACAAAGGTCTATCTCCAGATTCTAAGAAAGTTGCAGATATCAAGAATGCTGCACCTCCTTCAACATCCACTGAAGTACATAGTTTTCTGGGAATGGCAAACTACTGTTCTCGCTTCATTCCAGATTTTGCTACCATTACGAAGCCTCTACGTGAGCTCCTGAAGAAAAATGCATCATGGTACTGGAGCGATGTCGAGCAAAATGCATTTGATGCTGTGAAAGATGCACTAGTAGAAAATGCGACTGCTGCATACTTTGATCCATCAATGGACACTGAGTTAACGGTGGATGCTAGTCCTGTTGGTTTAGGTGCTGTGTTAGCCCAACACAAACCTGGTGAACCAGATTCAAGAGTAGTAATTGCCTATGCCAGCCGTTCTCTCACAGATGTTGAGCAACGATACAGTCAGACAGAGAAGGAAGCTCTTGCTCTTGTATGGGGCTGTGAACACTTCAATGTGTATCTGCTTGGTGCACCCTTTACCACGATAGTCACTGACCACAAACCGTTGGAGACCATCTTCAATAATCCAAAGTCCAAACCACCAGCTCGCATTGAGAGATGGGCTCTTCGTCTGCAACCATACAACTTTACGGTGAAATACAAGCCGGGTGCAGGCAATCCCGCTGATTACATCAGTCGGCATCCTGCCAACAGTTTCACCATCACCAAGCATCAGCAAGTTGCCGAGGAATATGTACACTCTGTAACCTGTGATGCAGTCCCTAAGGCTCTCACTCTTGATGAAATCCGTACTGCAACCCTAGAGGACCCAACTCTGCAAGCAACAGTGGATGCATTGACTAAGAAAAAGTTTCCACGCATCCCACCCTCAGGAGTTGACCAAGATGCATTCAAAGCACTTGAACGCATCCAGACAGAATTAAGTGTTACGCAACAACGCGACACCGTGCTGCGAGGTACTCGTATCGTTATTCCAGCCGTTCTCCAGCAACGTGCTCTGAAGCTTGCACATCAAGGACACCAAGGTCTTGTAAGGACCAAACAGCTGCTACGAGAAAAGGTATGGTTTCCTGGCATTGATCGTCAAGCTAAGGACATGCATGATGCCTGTGTCCCTTGCCAAGCTGCAGTGAATAGCTGGTAGCTAGCGAGTGAATGGGAAGAGAAGTAGCGAGAGTATTAGAAGTTAGCGAGTGTACGTGTAGTGAGCCAGTGTATCGGTAGTGAGGGAGTATATGGTAGTGAACGAGTGTATTGGTAGTCAGGGAGTGAATAGGTAATGAGCTAGTGTATGGGTAGTGAGCGATTGTATGGGAAGTGAACTAGTGTATGGGAAGTGACCGAGAGTATGGGAAGTGAGCGAGTGTATGGGTAGTGATCGAGTGTATAGATCGTGTATTATGTATGGCGTGTGCATTGGTAGTGAGCGAATCTGTGTAGCTTTCGAGTGTATGGGTAGTGAGCGAGTGTATGGGTAGTGGGAGTGTGAATTGGCAGTGAGTAAGTGTAGTAGTAGTAAGCAAGTTTATTCATGGATACTGAGTGAGTGAATGGGTATAGACCGAGTGCATGGGTAGTGAGCGAGTATATGGGTAGTGGGTGTGTGTATGGATAGTTGGCGAGTGTATTAGTAGTAAGCGAGTGTATGCATATTGAGTGTATGGGAAGTGAGCGAACTTATTAGTAGTGAGTGAGTATATTAGTAGTGAGCGAATGTTTTAGTAGTGAGCGAGTGTATTAATAGTGAGCGAGTATATTAGCAGTGAGCAAGTGTATTAGTTGTGAGTGAGTGAATTATTATTGATTGAGTGTATTTATAGTGAGCGAGTGTATTAATAGTGAGTGAGTGCATAGGAAGTGAGGCAGTGAATTGGTAGGTAGCGAGTGTATGGGTAGAGAGCAAGTGTGAGAGGATGGGTAATGAACGACAGTATAAGTAGTGAGGTAGTGTATGGATAGTGAGGGAGTGTATCAGTAGTGAGTGAGTGTATAGTAGTGAGCATGTGTATCGGAAGTTACCGAGTGTATTGGTAGTGAATGAGTGAATAGGTAGTCAAAGAGTTTATGGGTAATGAGCGAGTGTATGAGTAGTGAGCGAGTGTATGGGTAGTGAGTGTGTATAAGGGTAGTAGGGGTTTGTATGGGTTGAAAGTGAGTGTATGGGTATTGAGAGAGTATATTGGAAGAGCGAGAGTGTATAGATAGTAAGCGAATGAATGGATAGTGAGAGTGTATTAGAAGTTAGCAAGGGTATGGGTAGTGAGCAAGTGTATCGGTAGTGAGCGAGTGTATGGGTACTGAGCGAGTATATGGTAATGAGCGAGTGTATCGGTAGTGAGCGAGTGTATAGGTAATGAACGAGTGTATGGGTAGTGAGCGAGTGTATGAGAAGTGAGCGAGTGTATGGGAAGTGACTGAGAGCATGGGTAGTGCGTGAGTGTATAAGTAGTGAATGAGTATACGGGTACTTGGCGTGTGTGTTGGTAGTGAGCGAATCTGCATAGCTAGCGAGTGTATGGGAAGTAAGCGAGTGTATAGGTAGTGGACGTGTGTATTGGTAGTGAGCAAGTGTAGTAGTAGTGAGTGTATTCATGGGTACTGAGTGAGTAAATGGGTTTTGACCGAGTGTATGAGTAGTGAGCAAGTATATGGGTAATGGGTGTGTGTATGGATAGTTAGCGTGTGTATTAGTAGTAAGCGAGTGTATGCGTATTGAGTGTATGGGTAGTAAGTGAGTGTATGGGTAAAGAGCGAGGGTATTAACAGTGAGTGTATGCATAGTGAGATAGTGTATGGGAAGTGAGCGAGCTTATTAGTAGTGAGTGAGTGTATTAGTAGTGAGCGAGTGTTTTAGTAGTGAGCGAGTGTATTAATAGTGAGTGAGTGTATTAGTAGTGAGCAAGTGCATTAGTTGTGAGCGAGTGAATTATTAGTGAGTGAATGTATTTATATTGAGCGAGTGTATTAATAGTGAGCAAGTGTATAGGAAATGAGGCAGTGAATTGGTAGCTAGTGAGTGTATGGATAGAGAGCGAGTGTAAGTGTATGGGTAATGAACGAGAGTATAAGTAGTGAGGTAGTGTATGGGTAGTGAACGAGTGTATCAGTAGTGAGTGAGTGTATGGTAATGAGTGAATGTAACGGAAGTTACCGAGTGTATGGGTAGTGAGCGAGTGAATTGGTAGTCAAAGAGTTTATAGGTAGTGAGTGAGTGTATGGTGTTAGTGTGGGTTTGTACGTGGTTGAAAGTGAGAGTATGGTTATTGAGAGAGGATATTGGTAGAGCGAGAGTGTATGGGAAGTGAGCGAGAGTATGGGTAGTGAGCGAGTGTATGGGTAGTGAATGAG